>WYDF02049766.1:0-12141 GCA_009867245.2 Adranes taylori | reverse complement strand
TCCTTCGTTCTAGGTTGAACGGTTATACCGCCGTGACTCGGTCGCCAGAGGCTCTTTAGTTTTATAGCAGGGTGCACGAGCAGGCGAGGTTCACGTTTGGGTTGGCTATATTGACCATGTCGTGCCATCACCCCTTACACACACCCCTTACTTGTTCAATTTAAGCGTGTCTCTTGTTGGGTTTTGTTGACGAACAACTGAATATTACGCCTAGCGCAGGCTAATTGCAGTTTATAAACTGTAACTCGAACGAAAGCTTAACGACACGTTATGAAACTTTGATGTGAAATGAGAATTTTATATTTCGGGTGGGTATACTCGGCGGCGGCGACCTTTGGCATAGAAGCGACTCCTTTGCGGTGCGTTTGCATAATCTTTGACAAGGAAGCAACTTCTTTGTGGTGGGTTGGCACACGCTTCTTGCCGGCCGGCCGGTTTTTTATAAAGAACTAATCTAAATAAAATAGACAAATTTTATCGTCACTTCGTCAGTAGTTGTTGCGTACAGAGCTTTTATTAATTTCTTTTATTATTGTGGAGGCTTATAACGTTTTATTTTGTATCGTTATGAATCTTTAAAAAGGGGTTGATAGCGAAAATAGGTAGTTTTTGATTGAATGGACTAAACTAAATTGTTTTACGCTGCATGAGAGGCCTTGAGCCGTTCCCCTTTTCCTCCTTTACAACAAAACTGCCAGTCATATTAAAAGCGCCAATTTAAGACAACAATATGAAATACCTCATCAGCAATTGCATAAAAGTGTTCCTATGGATAGCAAAGCTCGTCAAAAAAACTCCAGTCATATCTAGCTCCTTACAAGAAAGCACTGCTTTAATATTTTGCTCTATGAGCGAGCAAGAAAAATCCACATATGCAGCGTTGTACGCTTAATAAACACCAGAAGCCATTTTCAGACTCTAAGATAGTAAAAAAATATATGTTGGAAGTACCTGTGGAACTTTTTGAAGAGAAAAAGGATATTGTTGCCGAAATTCAAGGTATTCCATTATCGGCAAGAAGCAATTCAAGAAGAACCGACATTTTAGCTGCTGAAAATAAAAGTTTTTCACGAACTTCTGCAGTCGGTGCCTTGCTACGCCATAGCACTTTTAAGCGTTTAAAGACTCGCGGAGAAGATTTATTTAAGACTTTTAATGACTTCATGACAAAATAAAATATTAGTTATGATAAACTGGTGTTTCATTCAACTGACGGGGTCCCAACGAAGACTGATAAAAAAAAAGACTAGTGAAGAGAATCAAGGATAAGAATGCTGGGTTATTATTATCTTATCACTGCATAATTTACCAGGCAGTTCTTTGTGGAATACTTAGTGCCACTCTGAAAGAAGTAATGGACAACTTGATTAATTTTAAAAGGTCTCGTTCTGCTCTTCAGCATCGATAGTTCAAAGGATTTCTATCGAAGTGTGGTTCGGAGCATTCTGGCTTACTGCAATACAACAATTTGCGGTGGCTAGGTAACGGTCAAGGGATTAAACGTTTTTGGCAAATAAAAGAACAAGTAACCTCTTTCGTAGACAACTTGAAGACACAAGAAGCAAGGAAGCATTTGGGTTCCTAGTAAATGAACGCAATATACTACATGTGGCTTTCCTGAAAGACATTCCGAAACCTTTAAATTCGCTTAATACCGGGCTACGAGGAAGTGGGAAATTAATATGTGATCTGATAGGAAATGTGTTTTCATTCCATCGCAAGTTGGATATCTTTGACAAAGACATTGTGAGTCAAGAATTTATTCACTTTCCAACAATGTTTGAATATCAATTCCGAGATAGACATTGCATTATTTTCTAATTTTATGTCAGATCTTAGGATAGGAAGGAATTTACAGAAATATTCCAAGACTTCGCAGAGATACAGAAGTTCTCGCCGTTCTTAAAATCGCCTTCTGAAGTTTCTCGAGCGGCAGAATAAACTGATGTGGCTCCGAAGTTGCTCCGTATTTCAAAGCCTTTACTCCAAATGGAGATAATAGACTTGTAGGAAAATATTTCTTTGCAAACGTACAAAACTGCATTCGCCGAAGAATTTTTGAGTAAACATGTCGCAGAAAAATACGGAAATCCCAAAAAATTAACCATTTACCTGGCTACTATGTTTGGCTCCGCATATGTTTATAAAATTTCATTTTCAAGAATATATTATTTGAAGAACCAATATCGCTCAAGAATAACGGCCGTCCACCTTGAGACACTCATCGCATAAGCTGCTCCCTGAGTGAACCTAACTTTAAAAAACTGGCTCAGGAACGCAAATGTAATTTCTCTCATTGACTTTTGAATACAAATATACCTATCTATTGTATTTCATATTATTTTTTGAATGAAGATTAAAACAAAAAATTAGTAAGGGATATGAGTTTTCTTTTCTGGACTTCGATCAAAATTTTCAAAAGTATCCGGATCCGAACTAAAATTTCTGATAGTTGTGTATGGCAAGTGAATAAAAACCTCAAGCAAATTTAAAAAATCTATTGCAAGTAATTCAAGTACTTTACAAACACATGGCAGTTAAATGCAAGAAATAGTCATTCTAATATTCAGAAATTTGTTTCAAAATACAGTATCCAATAAAATCATTAGATCAAATAAAGACAGTGTCAAAAAAAATAATAAAAACACAATAAAAGCATGCTCAGAAAAATAAGACAAATTTGTCAACTTAATAAAGCCGCATAAAATTGCGAAAATAATAGTCAATTATACAATGCTTAAGAAACTTACATGTGTACCATCGTATTCAAAATTAATCCTTTATCCGTTCAGTATAATCCATAATTTGGGGTGCACTTCACTTATAAGACACAACAATTGAATTACTGACGTTAGTATCCAATAAAGACTGAACTGGTATCAGCTGAAGCATTTTTACTGCTATTTGAAAACAACCTATAAAAATGTTATAGATTCTCTCTAAATAAATTTAATAATTTGTATTTCCGGCTGTCACCGCCCGATTTTCGATTTATATGGTAGTAGAAAACATTCGTTACATCTTAACTTGGCACGGTATTTACTTATGCTTATATTAGCCAACGATCAACCCCGATTCGGCCATGTTTTTCCGCCAGCCAGTAGTGTATCAACACCAATTCGAAAGCGTGTCAAAACCTTTCCCGTGAAATTTTTTACGTGAAATAAAAATATTTCTTTGTTTGCAAAAGTTGAATTATGAATATAGTTCCTATTCGCGATTTAGTTTATGAGCTGCGCCAATCAGCGACATTTGCTCCTTAAAAACTTAATTTATAGGCGTCTCTTGCGGTACAACAACGCATTATGACGCCAGTGACTTCTTTGTCATCGAAAAAATCGCATATTTCGCATAACCTTGGACAGAAATGAATTTCTAGCGAAATTATATTGAAATGACACTATCCAATAGTTATTTTTTATAACGTATAACAGTCATCATAATTTCAAGTTCTTTATATGAAAGTATCATATTCACACATTGGTTTTCAACTTTTAGATGAACAGAATATCAGAACACAGATTATTAAATAACAAGTCATTTCTTCAAGTCATTATTGACTTTTTTAAAATATAAGAGCATTCATTCTTAAAAGCCTAATAAATATTAGAAAACAAAATACAAACAATACAATTACGTCTTTTCTTCTTAGAAATTAAATCAGTAGGTGAGATCAAAGATTAAAAACACAAATTTAAGCACTTCATAAACACATGAATGTTTTTATTATGTACAAGAAATCCTAAATTATCTGACAATTTTGCCTTTAGAAATATGGTCCATATTGCACCTACTGGCCGACATATTGCTTATTTAATGACTACTTAATTTTGAATAAAACTCTGACCCTTTTCCGCTAACTTTGTAGAAAGCTCTTTCGTAGAAAGCTACAAAAAGTATAGGATTCGCATTCCCATATTGCTATAATATGCAAGTGTCTATATATATTTTAATATATCTACTAAGAGGTGTACGATTTCCAATCTAGTTGACACAATGCGGTTTCCGATTCCTTTTTGAAAGACTCAGAGAATGACATACTCGTGTTATAAATACTGCTTCCGGCCATTAGGCTTTTAAGACCTCTAGACGACTCACTCCTTCTTATATAAAATGATGCTGACAGATTTTCCGTTTTCTTTTTCATCTATTTGCTTTTACTTTAGCAGCAAATAGTAGGCAAGCTACAGGATATTATGTTAATAGAAGACAAATTGTTATTTAGGCTGTCTTCGTCGTGGAAATATATCTTCTCTGTCTATTTTGCTTCTTTATATATGGAACGCAAATTACTATGAACTGAATAAATTCCATCAAGATATATATTCGTATTTAAATTTGGGGATGATGTTACTTCCAACGTGACCAGTAAGAGAGAATCCTTTTACTAGGGTACGCAACGACTCTCTCCTACAGTACGGAATCCTTTCGACAATAACTACAAAATACGACTTACTTTAATACCCACTAGAATTTGCTTACTACGAAATGACGTTATAATCCCTAAAAACATTACCCTTTGAAATAAAATAAAACGCTGCGCTTTACGATTGGTAAGGTTACTAGTACCTTTTATATTTAAATCTACTAAATCAAACATAAATTTAACTAAACTCCGCTCAACCCTATCAACAACAAAACTTCTCTTTTAGTCAAGGTTATTTGAATAAAACACTTGCATAATTTTAACAAAATATATTAACAATGGTTTTGGAAAGGCGTACATGTAAATAAAGTTCTAATTCGTGCATTCAGAATAAATGACGCATCATCAAACTAATAAAATAAAATAAATTTATTTATCAATTACTACGTGCAAATAGATCAATAAACGTGGCGTTCAAGTTTCTTCAAATAAATTGTTCAATTACTTATAAAATTATTTTACTTACAGTTTTAGGCCTTCCTACCATCACAAACTTATTTTAGAACTACATACCGTTAACTCTTTAACTCATTTCAATTTATTTTAGCTCATTTCAATAACTTGTTGGCTTATCAATTCAATTTATTCCATTCCAAAAATTCAAACTTAAAATAATTATTTAATTCTTATTGAACGCAGTACTCTGGTATACTCGTTATCTATCTTCCGATTTAATTTATTCATGATTTGATTTGGAATAAATTAAAATTTTATTTCAATTTAATTCATGAATTTATTTTCAAAACACTGACTGATAGGGATTCACCCTACAAGTGAGAGGTACGAGTTTTTTCCAGTGATAGCTGTATGTCTTTTATTGCACTTTCCTTGACTAGCTATTCTCTTACTAAGATTACGATCGATATCTTTCAGTACGGAAAATCTCATAAGAAGAGGTAAATCTTATGGTAAAATTATATTTATCAAATGTATTAACCTATAACCTTTGAATCACTAATTCCTTATGTAAATCCAATCAGATATTCTTTTTTACTCATACTTATATGGTATCACACAGTTTGCTTTCACTTACTATTGATTTATTACCTATCAGATCTATTTATCCACACATAACATTACAACGGCGTCACCCAGCTCACTCACTAGGCTTGGTGCATAGGTCGCTGGCCCGTACTGCATGTAAAAGAATTTGTTCAAGGTTTAATTAAACAAAATAGAGTTTAATTATTGTTTCTGCATCTGAATTGTGGAACTTATTATTCGGTCAAACTGCCTGTAACGGCTGCATTGTTTCCATGCTTTTAGATTATCTTCTGTTCCTTGAATGCTTAAGTAACAGAAACATTTCACAAAATCGAGCCATTCTAAATTATATAAAGTGACTTACAAGTATTACGCGTACAAAACTGTCTACGTTAGAACTAAATTAGTAGGAGGGCAAATTTTGTCGTAACACTCGCCACCGATTCTGGAAAATTCGCCCTCAAATTTTATAAAAACAAAGAATATAGAAAGTCTCATTAAACCAAAATAGTTAACCCAATTTCTACAAATAATTGAATATAAAAACCTAATGTATATTCCCCTCATAATCATTATTATGATTATAATCATAAACTTAACTCTAACTCCTTTTTAATTTAAAGCTAACTAAACTTCCCATAAGTGTATTTATTCTTTCATATAAGACTAACTAATCTTGAACTGAGGTAACCGTGCGTTTCGGAAATTATTATTTATTTGACTAGTTGTCAAATTGATACTAATTTGATGAACTTAATACTAACGAAATAATAAAAAATTAATATTCAAAAGTAATAAACTTATTATACAAAAATCTACTACATCGCGTCCAAAGTGAGGCACTGCCGGCGGAATAAAGTGCCAAGCGATCCTCCCGGCTGCGGCTGCTGGCGCCACTTGGGTGCCTCGTACTACTGCTTTAATTTGATTTTCTAATTCCTTAGCTGCTCCTACGAAATTAGTTCCATTATCGCTGTGGTTATCCCCTTCTTGCTGTGAAACGTCTGAATGCTGCTAGGAATGAATCGGATGATAGGTCACTAACGACTTCTAAATGTATGCCTTTAGTTGCCAGACAAACAAATATTGAGATGTAACCTTTATATGTCTTAAGTCCTCTTCCATTTGACGTCTTCACCAGAATGGGTCCGGCGTAATCTGTTCCTGTGTGGCTGAATGGCGGTGAGAATGGCGGTGAGGGTTCAGTCTTCGTTCTGGTAATTGTCTTACACATGTTTTTAATCAGACTTTTATCAATTTTTTTGCATTTATAATCCAAAATTTCTCTCTTATATAATTTCAAGTTAATTCATTGCCTCCGTGCAATGTTTTGATATGGGCGTCATCTATTATCAGCTTTATAACCCATGAGTTTGCCGGAATTATTACAGGGTGCTTTCTGTTGTATAGAAGGTTCGCGTTCTAACCTGCCTTCAACCCTTATTACTCCTTCCATATCCATTATTGGGAATAAACTTGATTATCTATTGGTTTTTGGCACTTCTTTTCCTTTTTTAAGTGCTTTGTATTCCTCTTGCATCCCTTCCTTCTGCACGTTTAGAATTATCTTTTTAAAGCTTCTTCTAATTCTGACGCTGATATTGATCCTGCCCCTGTTTCTTCTTTTTTAACCTTTTAACCTTTTTAATCATTTCTTTTTCTCTTACTGTACTTCAGGTATTTCTGTTTTTCCCGAGTTTAATTTGCCTTTTTGAAGCCATTTTGGTCCGGTCTACCATATTTCATGATTCACCAATTCCTCCGGATTTATCCCTCATGAAATTATATCCGCAGGATTCACCCTAGTACGATCATTGAGTCTGACCATGCATAAACACTTACATTGGGTTCATTTCATGCTTCTTTCACTTTCTTAATTAGTTTCGCTAATAATACGGCTGCTGATAACTCTAGTTTTGGAATTGTCGGTTTTTGTTTTAACGAGGCTACCTTGGAATTCGCCTGTAGAAGTGATACGTGTATTTTTCCTCTATCACCATCATACTGTATACGACCGCTCCATAGACTGCTTCACCCGCATCACAGAATCCATGAATTTCAACTTGACTTCTATTTTTGAAAATCCATCTTACTATTTCTATTTTGGATATCTGCCCCATGCCTCTTGCATATTTTCGCCATTGATCCGCTATACCGGTATGAACGTCCTCATCCCATGATTTCTCCAGCCTCCATAATTGTTGGATCATTAACTTCGCTGTGATAACTACTGGTGATAACCATGCCAATGGATCGAAGATCTTCGCAATATTGGATAATATTTTCTGCTTGGTTATTTTGCTTGATTCTTCTATATCTACCAAAAATTTAAATATATCTTCTTTTGGTTTCCACAGAACTCCTAAAGACTTCTTACATTCATCATCCGTTATTAGTTTGGTTGAAGAGTCTCTCAGTTTGTCTGGTATCCTTTGCATTATTTCTTTACTGATGCAACTCCATTTCCGGAGATTGAATCCTCCTTTTTCCATCATTCTTCTTAATCCGTCCAGTAATTCCGTTGCCTTTCCTATTCTGTCAGCTCCGGATAAAACGTCGTCTACATAGAAGTCTTTTTTGATAATTTCTGCCACTTCTGGATCGCTAAATCATTTGTCCTCTGCTAGCTAGATGTCCTTACTGCTAGGTACGGCGCAGCTGCTGTTCCGTAAGTTATTGTTTGGAGCTTGTAGTCTTCTAACGCTCTTTTCGGATTACTCCTAAAAAGTATCCTTTAGTACTCTTGGTCACCTGGATGAATTATGATTTGCCTATACATCTTCACTATGTCCGCAGTAAACGCTATTCTGTGAGTTCTCGACCTTAGTAGTATTGTCGCGAGATCTTGTTGCAATCTTGGACAGTACCACATCTGGTCGTTCAGGCTGATACAAGATGCATCAAAAACTACTCTCACCTCGGATGTTGTACTTCCTGACCTTATTACTGCTTGATATGGCTAATAATATTTTTCTTCATTTTCTTCTTGTTTCACTTTTTCCATATGACCTAATTCTTCATATTATACCATAAACTCTTTATATGCTGTTTTTAAGGATTCGTCCTTCTAGAATTTCTTTTCTTGTTTTGTTACTCTAGCTGCTGCTCTTTTCTTGGAATTCCCTAACTCCGGTGATTCTTTTTTAAATGGAATCATAACTGTGTATTTGCCTGTTTCCTCTCTTGATATGATGGCTGCATAGAATTCTTCACATATTCTGTTTTCTTCTTTTAATTCTCTTTTTTCCCCGATCTCTTCTGATTTCCAAAACTTCGTCAACTGTTTGTCTTCTTCAATTGTCGACGTCATAGAAATTATTCCTTTCTGGTATCTTCTGTATATATTCCCGGACAACAACCAACCGAACTCTGTTTCCTGACCTATTAACCCTTCGAATACTCCTGATACCAGAAACTTTCCTAGTTCGTTTGCTCAAAGTAGTATATCTATTGGTCCTCGTCTATGAAATAACGGATCGGCTATATAAATGTCTTTCCATTCTTCTAGTTTTACGTCTTTAATTGGATTTTGAAGTAAATTCTCTGTTATTTTGCTCAATACCAATAAATCTACTAGAAGTTTATAATAACTTTGAAATCTTGGTTGCAAACTTGTTCTTTATTTTTCCTTTCGCTACAGCTGTTGTTGCTTCTGTTACTTCGTTAATCACTATATTTGACTTTTGTCGCGGAATCCCTAACGATTGAGCTGACCGTTCCGTTATAAATGATGACTGCGAACCTTGGCCAATTAATGCCCTAAGTTCATGCTGCATTCCATTTTGAGCTCTGACTTTAACTAATGCTGTTGCTAGTAAAGTAGCTACTATTTCACTCTCTGGTTCTTTGCAAACTGCAGGGCAAGTTGTCTTCTTTTCAAATATTCTCTTTGGTCTGGCTGTTCCTGTTGACTTGTACGGCTGGTTGATCGGAGTGTGAAGTAGCGTATTATATCTTCCTCCACATACATTGCAGCGTGGTTGGCACCAACATTTTCTATTCCCTGAATTTTTGAGACAACCCCAACATAAATTCTATTAACGGCTGGTTCTTCGCGTTTTTTCGACTGGGATAGCTATAATTTTTCTGCATTCCTGTACTTGATGCTTTCCATCGCAGATCGCACATTTCCATTTATTCACTTTCCACCTATTGGAATTATTGGATTTTGATCCTTCTAGTGACTGGAACCTTTTACCCAGGAAACTCATGATGTCGTCGAAATCTTGAATCTTGTGTGGCTCTTGTAGGCGTTGTTCGTATAATTTATTTGTTTCTGAATTCCATTTTCGGCATACGATGCGTCCTATGAAAGGCCCCCACGATTCTGTTTTTAACCCCAAATTAGTTAGGGTTCCTTGCTTCTACTGTGCCGTCAAACAGCTTTTTCAATTGATCTGCATTTTCCTGTTTGGAAAATCCATTCGTTTGTCAATATATGTTACTAACAGTAATCGTTGATTCTCGAATCTGTTTTTCAAGATCTCCCAACATTTCTCGTAGCTGCCTTCATTTATTTGTGGGTGCTGGATCATTCTTTTCGGTTCTCTTTCTGCTATCTTGCACTGCTTGTACACTTCTTCTAATTCTTGTTTCTGCATTTCTAGGTAACCTTGAGCTTAAGGCGACTTCAGTTTTCTTTCTAATTCTTCGATTTAGTCATCTAACATTCGTTGCTTCCTTTCAACATTTTGTTGTGTTTCTTCACATCTTCCATTCTTTCGGCTTTGCTCTGTTGTTAAATTCTCTAGATAGTCAATAATTTCATTGTAGACTTTCCATACAGAATCCATGAATTCGGATGTCTTTTTCCTACTCGGTTTTAATTTTTCATTATTCTTTATTATCTTCTTGAATAATTCTTCGGCTTGACACCTCTTCTTCGTCGAATAAGTTACCGTTTTGAGACATATTGAATCTTTCTTCATACTCGATAGGAGTATTACCATATCTTGCCCCACCTTCTGTTGTTCGGACATCATAGCGTTTGTTTGAACGGCATCCATGACTGGTGTTGTTTTTTTTTGTTCTTCCTACTTGTCTGGAATACGTTACTTCTTTGTCGCGCCTATACTTCTTCGTGTTCTACAAGGTTGTAAGTCTTGTCCAACTATGTACTTGAACGAGTGTCGATTACTTCTCGACCTTAACGCGGCTATTAACTTTCGTGTTTTATTTAATATTGAAAGCGTAATTTTGTTTATTAATGTCATTCGTACTTTTGTCTTGAACGACAGTTCGTATTTTATATTAATTTTTTAGATTAATTTATTCGTACCGCACTGGAACTTGAAAAAGATCCTATTATTAATTTTTCAGATTAATTTCTTTATTGGGTAGCTTTCGTGTCGTATTGGCACATTGTAATAACCCTTTATTTATTTTAAATTAATTTTTTAGATTAATTTAATTATTGGAAGCTTTCGTACTGTATTGGCACTGAAAGATCCTATTATTTATTTAAATTAATTTTTTAGATTAATTTATTTATTGTAGAAACTTCCGTATCGGTGGCCAACTCTTGCCAAAGTCTATGGTATATATTATTTCATCCATCAGTGAATCGCGTTTGCCTCGGTAGACAATTGGTAGCCTGGAGAATTATTCTTTCTTAAATTGTTTAATGAGGTCACCCGGTATGATGTTGAATCTGCAAGAAAGTAGGACAATTATAGTATAACACGTTTAACAAAATAAATGCGTACAAATATTAATCAAAAGAGAACAATCTGTAAAAAATACAAACCTTGTATGAGGATAAATTCCGTAAAATCATATGCTATTACAATCGATCGTTTGTACATCACTCGTTTTTCCGATTTATCAATGATTTATGGCTAATTTGGCTCCAGAGTAGCGGCTCCATTAAAAACCATTTTTGGCGATCTAGAAGAATGGCTACAATCTGAGACTTGATGAATAGCCACATTCATCTAAGTCAAGGCTAGTCATCTATCCACAGTTATTTATAAATCTTAGATTTATTTATATTTGCGTATGCGGTTTCTTGAAGACAATTCTTAAGTAAATACATATCAAAGCATTTTTAGATCCATCAAATCTTATATTTTTTAAGATATTAGCTTACAAATTAAATTTGTCTAAACTTAAAATGCACGATGATTGTTTAGAAATCTTTTCGAGTATTAATTTCGTCGCTGTGTATATCGCAGCTCTTTCATCGCGTATTCGCGTGCAGACGTTAAGATTAATTCAATTTCCAAAATTTGATTAACAAATCGACAAGTTTTCCTTGTTTTGTGCTGATCCCATCAGACAAAAGAACGAAGAGATTTACACAAATTAGGCTTCTGGTCTCAGTGACGTATCTCATGGATTTTTCAAACTTTTTATTAGATGATCGACATTAAGACGTAATCTCTATTTACGATATGAATAGTTTAAGAATTATTAAAGCCTTATATAGGTTGTCTCTTGGTCACACTAGTATAAATGAAATTAAACACATGAACTCAGAGTAGCTTTTATTTAACAATATTTTCGTTTATATAGGGCTACAAAAGAACATAACTAGGTCTACAAGTACTTATGAAGTTTGTTACAGAATTGGATCTTATTAAAGCAGGATTGTAATTATGCTGCTAACTACCATACTGCTTTTTATTGGGAATGGCAAAAAAAGTAACTGATCGCTATTATTATTATAAGTATACAAATATCTCTATAGGTAAATATATATATATATATATATATATATTTATATATATGTA
>WYDF02049755.1:0-12142 GCA_009867245.2 Adranes taylori | reverse complement strand
TATAGTAGTAACTACTATAGTAGTCACTGTAGTAGTAACTACTATAGTAGTCACTACTATAGTAGTTACTACTATAATAGTATAATAGTATGTAACTACTATAATAGTATGTCGCATTGTAGACTTGCTTTTCACTAAGCTTAGCGGACCCGTTTTCGTCGAAAACCAATATTGTTCCCAAGTATTGGTTTCAGACTACTGTTCAACTATGTCAGTTTTAAAACATGTCCCTCTTCATATTCGGACATATTAAGCGAATTAAAAGAATATAGGTTTATAACCCACATTCTCGAAGTTTTCATTCTTCTTTATAATACTCATCAAATGATTTTCATAATATTTTCAAATTACTCACAACGTTTTCTTTAACTCTTAGATACCCAAGCCTCACGAATCAACGTAAAGACCCAAGCGACGTCATCAGAGCCACCCTTGGATTTTTTAGAAATACGAAGTTCGAGGTGTTGGACAACCTTTTAAAATATTCAATAAGTTTAGATAACAACAATTAGATCTATATTAAGATGATTATTGAGATGATATTATATTACAAAACAATTCACACAAATAAAAAATAATTAAAACAGTAATTTTAAGTCTAAAGAAATAAACAAAAAGAATAATAACGAAAATATATGTTTAGATTGACTCTTTATTCTTTTGCGGTGCAATCAAAGCAGAGGACTTTAATAGTTTTCATTCGATGGGCTTTGCAAACAAATTTTTTGCAAGTATCGCACGATACTTTGCTTTTCTTATCGTCTTTTCGATGACAGTTATAACACCTACCACGTTTTCTGGGTTCTAAGTCGTCAGCAAGCTTCAAGAGAAATAGGCGATAGGCGTCGACGACAAGAGCTTTGCTTTTTCCATTCTGGATGTTTCTCATTGTAGATGATAAAAGAGTACAAGGAGCATATATCTGCAATGTTCATAACCAGCCTGATGGGCCAGCGTGCGTTTCTTCTGCTAAATGTATATTCTCTCAATAATTTATCGGCATTGTGGACGGTACCCTTTGTGGCATTGTAGCCTAATATCATCAAGGGTTTCTTATTTTCTTCTACTGAAATGCTTTTATCATGATGTTGAGATGATAACAAATGAACCATTTTACCATTCTTTAGTATATACAAGTCCATTGACAAGTCCTTAGTGAATGCAACTTTTGAGGAGTGCTCTGGAAGAGTGCTTATTTTCACATTTATTAGGGGTATCCTGTTTATTCTTACGAACTGTTCCAAGCTATGTAATGTTTTTAGTCTGTAAAAAGTTGGCCAATTTCACGGATGTGAAGAAGTTATCAGTTGTAATTTCTCATCCTGAATTATAATAGGGCTTAACCAAATCGGTTATTACACGATATCCTTGATTTTGTTCCCTAGCATTACCAGGTAGTTTACCAGTGTAGGCTTGCTAATTACAAAGGAAAGACGTTCTAACATCAGCAGTAGCCCAAGTTTTGATGCCGTATGTGGCAGGTTTTGATTTTATATATTGTCTGAAGGGGCATCGTCCCCTAAAGGCAACCAACTGCTCATCGACTGTTATATTTTCAGATGGTTGAAACGCTCTTCTGCAATTTTCAGTAAACATGTTCCATATGCCTGTAATCGCCGCTAGTTTGTCCGTTTTCTTTCTTTCAGGTCTGGTCAGTTTATCGTCAAATCTCAAGAAAATTCTATAAATCTATTTCATGACATAATAAATCCATCAGTGGTCCACGTTTTTCTTGTTGATTCCCTCCTGCATCTCAAAGCACCCGCCTTTATAAGAATACCCAGAAAACAGTCTAACTCGACATGATCTAGTGGTTTCCATTTTCTTTGTGATTCTGGATGCTGAACAACTCACAAAGTGTAATATTTTTCTGCTTCCTCGTTCGTATGAAGACAAGCCAAATTCTTGATTTCCGTAGTTATGAATAAATTAAAAATTGCGACGAAAGAGACAGCAGTGGTACTGTAAGGTGTAAGACCGGGACGGATATTCAAAATATTTCTCACAAGACGCTTAGAGCTCCATTCAGAATCATTAGTTCACTTCATACCTGATTTATCTGTATATTCATTTTCTCCTTGATAAATCTCGGAGTTCACTGAGTACCAGAGTTCTCCCTGATAACTCTGATATATTTTCTTGCAAATTTAGCTCCTCTTCATTACAGCTTTGATAATCAAAATCATTTTCATAGCCTTAATTCCTCTCAGAATCCGTGAAATCACCAAATCTTGAAGCTATTTCTGCAAGTTCTGCCACGGATAAAGCTTATTTTTATTTGAGCAGCTCATTTTCGATTATAAGCTGAAAATTAGCATGATTGTTATAATTTACATAAATACCCATGGGAGGTACTCTGGGTGGGGGCAAGGGGGGGGGGGCACTTACCTAAAATATATAAATATTTTGCACAGGTGGAATCAATTGCGAACCAAATGCATTAAATATAACCTTAAACGTTGTTTGACAAAGAACTGTAAGATTGGTTTCCTAGTCGCATCCAAATAAAAGTTACAACGATTTGTTTTAAATTGGGGTCCCCAAGTTACCCCGCTTGGGTATCTAAGGGATACAGTTGGAATTAATGTTAACAACCAAGTCTTTGAGCGATGCAAACATATAAAAAATTCCGTCTTCTAAGTAATCGACAACAAGGTTGCAAAAGATATTAATGGGGGGCGCAGGAATTAGTATTTCTCGGAGTTTGAAATTATATATGTATTTCTTCAAACTATAATCAATTCACAATTTGGGCGGTAAATCGACACAGAACCGATACTAAAAAGTCGTTCACTTCCAGTTGGATAGTTGGGTTAAATCAATCACGTATCAAACTCTGCGGCGCTACGGTATCGATTTAGGGGTTTCACCTTTGTATAATTTTTAAACAATAAACTAATTTAGTTTAAACAAAAATGCAAATATTTCGTACTTCTAGAATGCTCCGTCGCACCCTCAACAGATACGAGCACCCTGAGTGGACACCCGTATGCTGTGGGGTACAAATAGATTTGTGGATATCATCAATGCTATAATTGTACAACAAAAAATTTGCTAAGAATTAAACTATGAGACAACATTGACTGTATTTAATAACTTTTAGAACGATTTTCAATGACAGAACTGTGACCCAACGAGCTAAAAATGAGATAATAGTAATTTTGCACATTTGAATCCTAAGCAATAAATCAACGAACTTTTGATAAAAATTAACTAATTTACTCTGAGCGTTTCGGATACGTGTGAATATCATAGTGGCCTAGCGGTTAATAGCTGACATTAATAACTGCCCTGCGTTACTTATTTTAATATTACGATAGTTTAATTTGTTCTCTTACTTAATAAATTGTAAATCCTGCATCCTCGTGTATATCATTTTATTCCTGTTTCGATTTCTCTGATTATTTATATGTTCGCAACTCTATGACATTATACATTTTGATTTATATTACAATATTCATAATGAGGTTAGGTATGACGGAAATCTCAAAAGCATTTGAATTACGATACCGTATTCATACTATATCATCTTCCATTGTACGCATGCACATAATACATCGCAATCTCTAATATTGTATCGTGTGCATTTCGCATCTCGTGTAAAGTTTGGGAATGCTATTACAATATTTATTTATTGTTTTAAGTATAAATGTAAACACATACAGTACTTTTCTGCTATTCCAAAATAATTTATTAAAGTGTATTTTATACAAGATGAAGTCATAATCCGTATACACCGAAAAAGAGCAAAATTGTTGGAAAAGGATCGTGGACGGATCAGTTACCCCATAAAACATAAGATAATTTCTATTTACTGATGATAATGTAATCTTATAACCGATCTAGTAATTTAACTTTCAATGAGACAACATTTAATTAGATTAATAATTCATTGGGATAACAAGCGATTGATATAGAAATGTAAAGCTTTGGCTGTGCGACTACCAACATTAAAAAGTAAACATTTTGTATATCCCACCATTGATATACATGTCATTTTTAAAGAACAAGTGGCGGTCTTAGGAGAAATGGTTAATTGTCCTCAAATCCTCGGTATACTCAAAATTTATGTAAGAGTTACAGATTATGTAGAAATATTTGATCGTTGAAGTTTGGCCCCACATGCTAGTATCTATAAAGCTTTTAGCATTGATAGTAAGAACATTTGGATTAAATTAGGAATAGAATTTTCTATTTATATTATCGCCAAAGCTGTCAATACGTAAAAAAAGTATATAGGTTATTACTGAAAAATGAATGAACCTGGTTCAATATATAGAGTACTAAAATTGTCAGCATAGAGACCTCTTAGACTTATGTAAGTTCCTCAAGCTTTATTTTTTAACTTTCACTGAAATCATTTTTTTAAGTACCACACCATTTCTTTAACATTAAATAACTTAAATAACTAAATTTTGCGCATTCTTAAGTGACTGAAAATTCAAGTATCTTCAACAGAAAAAATCAGAAAAAAAAGATCAAGGGCGTTTCGAGAAAACAGATCCTAAATTTTATAACACTCTGCATGTGGTCAAGTCTCTGTTTTACAAAAAAAAAATTAAATATTAAACAAAAACATTTTTGCGCTCCGGAGATATTAGAAAAAACATTTCAATTTTAAAAATGACAACATCGTATTTTATTCCAAATATTGAAATAGAATAAACACAATTGTGTGCATAATAGATAAAACTATAAGTGTATAAGTTTCAGGTGATTACGTCGAGTATTTAGTTTTTAAGAACGTTAAAAATGGCGCATTTCTAACATTTTATTTCAATCAAGCTCAATTTGTATGCAGCACATCTATGTATTCATTTCATCAAAATCACTTCAATAGGGCTTGAGTAATTCCATTTCAAAATACGAATGGAATTCTCTCGGACTCAGGGATATTTGTAGCAGCCTGGGACAATTCTTATGCAGGACAATATTTTGTGGAGCCTGTGTTCCTCATATATGTATATGCATTGCAGCCATATATCTGCAGCTATGGTATAGATATATAATAAATGTGATCGAAGAGACAAGAAAATATGACGCTAATTGAAGAAAATGCTTTTGGAAAAATGCGTTTCTGCTATGACATCCAAACTAGAACAAATCAGTGACGTCTTAAGGCGTGGGTCATACTAGGTACTCCAGGTGGAAAGATTTCCTGGTGTCTCCTCTACAATGGGACATAATCCTTGAAAATGAAAAATGGTAACCTTTTATATCTAATATATTTTGTAACTGCAAGATTGGTTAAGCCAGTAATGGAACATGTTTACGTAAAACTGGATTGAAAGAAGATTGGAACCCGAATTGGTCAAAGAACATCGAATTACAAGAAATGGCTTCAAAGTTAAAGGAAGAAACTTTAGTAATGTAACGACGAAATGGCTACACATTTAAAATAGTGAAGACTTGATTTTCAAAGTGATCATTAATTAAATATTAAACCAAAGCTATGGTCGAATAAATGAATCCAGTAAATTAAATTGTACTGTATAGATATACATAGCAGACGCCTCATTTAATAACTAGACAGACATTTTCGGGCGTCACCCATAAGCGTCTTAGGGGTTAGTTGTTCGATCCTACATAACGTACGTCGATTGCAGTTTCATATCAGACAATTCATTTAGCTTCTGTTAGTTAGCGATGCACAGTCATTACTCCCGGGAATCATTCGGTTCTTGCAGCCAGAACATTCTGGATCTTAAAGCAGGAGGGAAAAAGGAAAAGTAAACTAGTTAGAGAAAAAGCCACTATTCTCGCAGCCAAGAACTTGGGCGAGCACGCCGGACTATTTGTGAACTTTAGCAACGAGCCGGTCTTAGGTTTTGCCGGGTGATATATCAGACCGGTCGTTGGCCATTTTCAGCAGATCATGGTCAGTTACAAATCTAAAATACTTTACGATACTTTGTTTTTTGGGGTCGCTTAGCAATCACTACGGCTCTTGTCTCTTAGTACGTAGTACATTTCAAGTTAAGCAGTTGTACATTTACGTTCGTGTATTAAAACCGTATATCAAATAGATAATTGTGCATCATGAATAATCAAGCTTCGATGTAAGCATTGTACATTACTACGTTATTATATTATATTTTGACTATTGAAACTAAATAAACAACTCAGCATTTTATTGCGAAAAATTAATTAACAAATATTCATTTTACTAACGTTCATTTCTTTTCTGTAACGTGCTAACAAACTAATTGTGTTTCTATGTTAATAAAGATCTTTACTGAGTACCTTCTAATCGCTGATAAATTGTATCGTTGGCAAATCAGTCTATACTCTACAATGATACATAATCATCACACAGTCTATTACTATTTTTGTAATGATCCGATGGTTATAGAATAAATTCTTATGTTATTAGGAAAATTATATATTTATTTCCATGTTAATTGAACGATCAATTGTATTTGTGCAACCATTCACTTTTTCTATTCAACAAGTTCATTTAGTAAGTTGAAATATTTTAGTTTAACTTACTAAATGATTTATCCGCTGTGCTTTGTATTTCCTCTTTCGGGCGTTGTTCTAATCTCTCCGTTTGTTCCTTTCGATTTTTGGATACTATTTCAGGAAGGGAGGGTGCTTTCACTGCTGCATGCAATTGTCTATTTCTTATATACCATGGCGCATCTAGGATAATGTGGAGAAGCTTGCTTTGTGCGATTGTGCTTCCTTGGCTTTCTATGAGCCACTTGACGAGAGCTCACGCTCTAATTGTCAGACTTCAATCATGCTTTGAAGTAGCATATAATTTTCGTGTTATACTTGTCGCTACTGCCTCTCTGGATGTAACAAGTTGGATTACGTTTAACTTCTGGTCAATAAAACAACCTAGATATTAAATTGATTTCTTTGGTTTAATGCTTATTCCCATAAATTATACCGGTTCTCTTCAGGGCTTTCTTATTCTAAATTTCATAATTTCTGTTTCATTTGAATACATTTTGATTTTCCAGGTCCTGCAATGGTTCCATATTTTACCCAGACCAGACTTTTAATATCCTGTATTTCTATATTCCTTTAGAAAATTGAGGTTACTATTGCCGTGTAATCTGCGAATTAATACAAGTGCGTTGCTTTTTCTACTTCTACCTCCGCCATGCTACTTACCAAAATCTTAAATAGGATCGGCGAGAGCGGTGATCCCTGTGGGAGCCCTTCGACTGCTACGCGAGTTGAAGACATTTATTTTGCGAATTTTATTTTAAACTTTCTATCCCTCAAATAGTTTTGTGTGATTTTTATTAGCCCAATCGGAAATTTCAGTGCATACATTTTAAATATTAGGCCCTCCCTCCACACGCTTCCTTTATATCTAGCAAAGCTACGAATGTATTTTTGTCTCTAATGTTTGCCTGCCGAATTGTTGCTTCAACATTTGCAACTTGTTGAATCGCTGCTAATTTCTCCCGAAAGCCAAATTTCCGTGGAGGGGGCCGAGGGGGGGGGCTACTCTGTTACTTTCCTCTCCCGATCTGAATTTTTTCCTTCACTACCATTTTTGCTACATTTGATAGACTGCTTAATTGATTACTCGAGCGACTAATCGGATGAAAATTAGCTGGCAGTAATGGGTCCTTGTCTTTTTTCCCTATCGTAAAAATTTTGGCGATTTTTCAGCACTCCGGGTAGTAGCTCCGGTTGATTATATTATTGATGATATTAGTAAAATAACTTACCACTTTGTCTAGCAGCATTTTTAGGGCTTCTTCGGCATTTGTTCAATGCCTGTATTGAATGAAGTATTAAATTCTCTGACTCATCTACAGTTGCCATCTTCTGCTTTCTCATTTGCCAAAATGTTAAATGGTATTTCAGTATCTACAATTATCTCCATTTAGCTAGGGTCATGTGACCTTTCTATGTTACTTGCAACCGTGGTACATATTCTCTCCTGTTCTTTGTTTTGTTTCCGCCCGCTCTTTCTTATGACTTGTAAGCCTGAAGCCTGCCTGCACTTGCTGTATTTTTTGAATTCAGATTCAGTCCTTTCTGCTCTTTCCTCGGCTTCCTTGAGTAACAGATTTGTATGTGATAGCTAATTTATTTTAATTTGATCTTTCCCACATCAAGTTGTGCGTATCCTCTGTAGAACACATCTTTGTACACTTTCACACTGTACTTTGCACTAATTGACACTGTAAGTCCTATCTTTTAGCCATTGGTAAGTCACTTCTGATCACCTGCTGTCCTCGGGTTCACTACGAGCCAACGGGCTCACTTCACTGATTGTAAGATGTCTTTTTACACCGCACTAATGTTTATTAGTGTCGCATATGCGACCGACTATCTGACTTCGCCTGCGCCACTTTGGCAAAAGGCGAATATCCCACAAAACAAAACGAAGAATCACGTATATGCTCAAAGTATACACATTTTTTTATCTTTCATATACCATATACGTAAGGAATACGTATGAAAAATATAGGATTCATGTTTTGAGAATTTTTTTATTATACCTTAGTACGTCTCTTGTATTCAAATCACTGCAACCCTTTCAAACGTAATTCAAAGAGGAGGTCATACGGAACAATTTACTGCAATAAAATTTTTTCTAAAACATTTTTTCTTGCTCAAAAATTAAAAAAAAAGGCGATTTTTTCGGTGTCTTGCGTATGTAAGCGTGCACGGATGTATGTTCAAGAATTACTCCTAACCTATTGGACCAATTGGCTGAAATTTGGTAGGCAGGTACACACTATTCTTGCACAAAAATGGTTTTTTCATTTTTTTCATAAATCCAATATGGCGGAAACGCTCCATCTTTTTCACAATAAATTTTGGAGCATGTCTCTGTCTCGTACAGAACGCCAATGTTGCCACGTTCAAAGTTTAGAAATACTTTTCTATATATCTCACAAACTATAACAGATAGGACATTTGAATAAACTTTATTTTATAGGCTGCCTAAAGCGCCTTCGATTTTATTTGTGAAACATTTTGTTCTAAAATCACAATTTAACATATATCCAGGCAATTGAATATACTGAACTGATTTTGAGCAATAATTTTTTTTCAAAAACCTTTTTATTAACACTCTGTGTATCTTAATGCATTTTCATAGCCCTTTTAATTCGATTTAAAATGATACCACATATGATGGTCTAACTCTTACTGTTTGAAAAATATGACCCTTAAAAATTTTAAATTTCGCAACTTGCTGCCATGGCAACCGACATTCAACAGTCATATGTACATGTAAGGCCTAAATAATAGCACAAGCAGTGCGTCCATAAAGTAACGCATCAATTCTTTATTAGCCAAATAAACATTACTTTTAAAATAATAATCTAATATACAGGTTGATCTAATACAGGTTGAATATAGTATACAGGTTGATCTGATAAATAATCTAATATACAACTTCCTTCGTATGATGGCGTCACCACCAGTTTCTTTAATGAAACACCCCATTTTTCTTTGAATTTCCGGTATTGTTGTTGACCTGATTCCAAAAATGTAACATACGTTGCTTCAAATTGTTACAGGATGGGCACATAAATCAATCCAAGAAATGCTTTCAATGCAATAGCATCAGTTTGTCTGGCAGTTCTGTTATCTTTAGAATATTCTTTAGAAGTAATGTACATGTTGGTGTGCTAAATGATTTTTTCTAAGATGCTTTTCGTAATGCATCAATTACAAGTTCTATCGGCTATTTAATGTTTTTAGCGCCTCTTTTCACTCCAGGTAATTGAGTGCTTATATTATCTGCAGGCGCTCAGACATTAGGTCGCGTTTCTAAATGTTTTCTCCAACGAATTTGATCTTTTCCACAAAAAAAGAATCAACATTTTCTTTTGGAGGAATATCCTTTTCCGTAGGCTGATATTCCTCCAAGTCGGATACATCTTCCTCGCTATTAGAGTTTTCATTTTGTATTTGTAATTCATCATTCTCGGTAGTATCACTGTCTTCATTCACCTCAGATTCTGAAATGAACTCATCAAATAAACGAAGAAGTTCTTCCTGCTCCTTTTCGTATGAACAATGAGCCATTTCTAATAAAAAATTTAAAATAATAATACACTTCTACTACTGATATTACTAATAGAATAAATTAACTTATAATTTCAGTTGTTTGTACTGCTTCTTACATAAAAACTAAAAAACACAACAAAAAAACAGTATGAAAACCGAACTTGCTTGCTTCTAAGTAACGCTATCGCTAACAACGGTCTCTCAAACCGAAACCAACAAATCCTCGAAACTAGTGCATCACTGTGTACTGCTCATTTTACACTAAATTCGACTGAACACGGCAGCCAGCTATTTAGAAATACAAGGTCGTAACTTTTATTGTTCGGCTATTTCCGCTAAACGTGCACATCGTCGGTCTCAGAGACCGTATGTTAGCTGCGCAAGGTTAACATTTCTTTGATGTAACTGAATAAATCATAATGTCACTTTTATTCAAGTATTGATTTATTTTATTAATTGCAAAGCGTTAATTACTTTATTTTACGTATGGGAATGAATGAGCGTGTCACTGGATTGCATGTAAACATTTTTAACGACCAATACAATTTAATTAAGTTTAATAACTGTTTCATTTCTGCTGCCTGCATTATTAAGGCTTATGACTATCGTTAAAGATTGACGTTACAAGTAATTACTCAGCCGTTACCTGTAATTATTAAATGAAAGGCACAATTAAATCTAAACGGTACGTCCAACTTAGCAATAGTCCGCCTTAGTGTTTTATTCTAAACTAAGTGGGCTAACTGGGGATTTAGATTCGATCTTTCCGCATCAATTATTCAATTAATAACGTTCCTAGTAAACTAAAGTACCTAGTATCTAAACTAAGGTAGCTAAACTAAAGTGTTATCTTATAAAATAACAAAGGGATTCTGGTACCTATAATTGTGAGCAGGGGATTGCTACGCTAACCCATATAAAAAGTCCTCTCTCACCCATGTCACGTCGTAGAGCACAACCCACCGCCCTAAAACATACGTGACAATATGATTGTATGCGAATAAAAGTTTTGCTACTACCATATTGTCTATCAAAATAATCACTCAAGCCCAGCTTATAAATGTTGGATTAAACTAAGGACTTAGTAAATTTGTTGGCAACATTTAAACAGAAATAAAATTTAAGATTTAATATTTATCAACAGCAATGTATAAGACACGCTATTATTCTTAATATGCTCGATGGACAGCAGACTGATATAATAATAATAATTATTATTATTATTATTAGCTATTTTTATCGAAATGAGAAACACTGTTGTTTGGTTAAAATGATTTATCTCGCAAATAAAGGAACTTGTTTTTTTGCAACTGTAAAAGTCTAATCTGTGTTAACGAGTAGAAATTTAGAAAGTAGGCAATTTATATTCATGCTAATTACTAATATGATGTAAAGCTCCAAAATATGATTATATACGGTTATGGGGTATATGACTAATGCTCACATTTCTTAATCAGATAACTTGTAATTATTGAATTTATAGGTATAATTTTAATGAATTTTTATGAGATCTTAATTCTTATACGTAAGAAAACTCCAAAGAAGAATTTATGTGCGCATAATTAATTCGAAAAAATTAGCTTAGCAGTTGAAGTTACATTTATATAGTAGTTATTGCATTACTATAATCTTTATGAATTAGTTAATGTAAAACTGGTTTGCAAGAACTAATAGTAGTTATTAATTTTGTTTGATATTGACCGATTAAAATTGAAAGAGTTTATGTTTTGGAGACTACTTTCTTATATACAATATATAAAATTAAAAAATATGTATATACTGTATCTTTCACTACTAGTAGTGAAACATAGCATCTACGTTATGTATCTTGTACTAAGCTCACTCAAATCACGTTTCTCTCAGTAAATTGTTGTTTGAGGGGTTGTTCAGACTCTGCAGCGATTTTTTCTAACAGAAATATTTAACATATGATAATAATAATGAACCTTTATTGGCATAATTTACATAAATTACAATACTTGTGAAAGAGATAAAAAAGAAAAAAAAAAGAAAAAAAGAATAAAAATAAACAAAAAGAACTAAATGCAATACCTAAACATAAGTTACTAGAAACTAACACCTTTTAAGTTTAGAAACCCTAACAAAACTTGTCATCCTCCTACCCTCTCTCTTCTTTCCTCCTTTATCT
>WYDF02049744.1:0-12142 GCA_009867245.2 Adranes taylori | reverse complement strand
TGCTTGCTTAATTAAACAACTATTATAATTAATTTCTGGTTGTGACATTGCAACGATATCTATTCCCCCAATATATATAAATATTAGTATTCAGTAAATTGCGTTCCATATTCATCATCAATCGTTTCTTAAATAATTTCTTTATGCTTCTTATATTTCATGTATTGTAAATATTTCAAATTAGAAAAATAAAATTCCTTACGAAGGTTTAACTCATCCTGAGGTTTTTGATTTCATTCTATATGTTTATGGTGTGAGCTATATTTATTTCTAATTACCTACTATATTGATTTGCTTTCTTTTTTTATCTACGAACAAAATAAAAGAAAAGTGAATACATAAATTCTTCTAAAAGAAAAGTGGGAATCTTAGTCTATATCATTATTTCATGATTCATCTAAGTATTTTTAAAAGTTAAAAAAAATGAGGATTACCTGGAGTTCACTGAGCTAGTTTACCGCAAAATTTCAATTAGAGAACAAGAACTCGAGTAACATTACCTAGCTCATCTAAATCTCATTGAAAACGCTTATTATAACATTTAATATTAAATATTCAAATCGCCATAATAATAATCAGAATAATCTATACTATCTGACACAGATTACTTGTTTGACGTAAATAAAGAGATTACTTCATCGTTTTATGATATCCAGGTTATAAGTCGCGCATAGATTTATTTTTGATAATAATTCATAGCCGTAAATAGACAGCACGATAATAAATATTTAGGTCTGTAATAGTTTATAAAACGCAAGCTCTATAATTTGTTGCATACAATGAGAGTGCCCAGCTAGCAGCGAAACACTTAAATTGTTGGTTATTTGTTTTTGTCTAAAATCGGGTTAAGATTCCCTCGGACGATAAAGTGAGAAAGGTCATTATCGTAACAGCAACAAAACAAAATGCAACGCTACTCAGAGCTAAAACAATATGCTTCATATTGTGCTTATTTAAATTACAATTTTTCTCTCGCAAATAATGCGAGAGAACAACCGTAAAACAATTTTAGTGTGGTTTACCGGTTCTTCCATCTACTTACTGACTTATTGTTTCGCTTGCTCCTATCCGCCTTTTGTCGTCCGGGCTGCGTTTATTTGTTTTAACATGAAACTATTAAAAAATGTTTTTATGCATCACTATGAACTTTGCTCTTCTTTTCAGCATTAAGGTTACCGCTTTTGGTAATATTACATTAATATTGCCGCGTAGCGGAAATATATAACGGATTAATTAAATATGTACAGCTAGTTGGTAACCGTAATTAGTATTAAATTAGAAAGGAAAACTACATTTTTAATATTGCTGGTAACCTTAAATCTTAAGAAATATTTCAGTTTTGACACGAGTTTCGCTAGAACGGAAATAACTTAAATTCCATTTGAGGAGAGTTGAATGTCAAGGTTAGTTATTAGGCTTCTCTAGTTGGTAGATAATTAAAACAGTAGCTAGAAAGTGATGATTTAAGAAGCAGTTTAACTAGAAATTCGCAGTTCCAGGCTGAAGAGGATGACAAATCCTAAAGCCTCAATAATAACTTCACCAACCTCCTAATGTATAACATCCCAATAGGGAGTGGAGTTTAGTGGGTAAAAATCCCACACTGTTGGATGCATCGGGCATCCTTCGCCTTTTGAAGGTTCTCCACTTCCTACGTAAAACAAAAAAAAAGAAAAATATACAGCATGTTGTTCAGTCATGTTAAACTTAATCTCTTTCGTAAGAAATAGTCAATTAAATTTAAATAAATTGTTATTCACGTTGCTAATTAACTTTGTCTTTATAATTTTATTAATTTTTAGAGTTGTTTAATTTAAACGCACCAAAGACATCTGGTATGATGTTGTTAATTGGTCATAACTTGTTACAGATTTATTTACTGCTCTTTAATTACGGAAGAGTTATTATGTTTAAATAAAATGTTACTTTACTTCTTCCCCTTCAATTAAATAATCACCACTATGTTTTATCAAACTAACTTAATGTTTAATTAAACCTAATTATTATTAAATGAATCTTTCATTTACTTTCCACAAGTACCACTTTAAGTTTTAATGTTTT
Organism: Adranes taylori; assembly: GCA_009867245.2. Taxonomy (NCBI): domain Eukaryota; kingdom Metazoa; phylum Arthropoda; class Insecta; order Coleoptera; family Staphylinidae; genus Adranes; species Adranes taylori. Next base: position 10,081 of record WYDF02049744.1, on the reverse strand, counting down.
ACTTTCAACTACTTCTAAGTAAAACCCCTGGTCACTACCCTAACTCCACGGGGTGTGACAATATATTAACTTAATATTAACAGGTAAAGCTAAATGGTGTGGAAAAAGCATAAGTCTAAAGAAGATGAAAAAACACTTACATTGCAGCAGCAAATTATAGAAACAATAGCTTAAAAGCCGGAACAAGTAATATCTGATCATGCCACAAAACTGAAAATTATTCAGGAAATTCCAAAAATGATAATTGAGGAAGAAATAGTAGAAGAAATTGTTAAGGAAACTTTTTCAGAAGATCAAGAAAAAGAAAATTGTAAAACCTAAGCCAAAAACGGAAAATGAGTTAGTTCAAGAAAGAGAGATTCCGTCAGAATCAAGAATTAAGGTAGAAGCTGCCGAGGAATAAAAACCTGCAGGATAAACCAGCAGAAATTGAAATTGAGAAAGTACAATTAAAGCCAAGAAAAGCTGCACCTGATAAAGAAATTATTATTGTTGTAGAGGTACTAGTACAAACAACAAAAGAAATAATTTTTGACGATCTGGAACAAATTAAGCTAATCGAAGATATACCTGAAAAGAAGATTGAACTAAAGGTTGAAGAGAAAGAAATCGGAATAAAAACTAGAAAAAAAAATAAAGTAAAACCTAAAGGTGAGAAAAGTATTCCAAAAGAGTTAGTGCATATTGAAGAAGAGACGGTTGTAATATCCGCAAAAGTTATTGAAAAACAAAAGTCAAAAGTAAACCCAATAAATTGAAAAGACAATTGAAACTTTCAAGTGAAAAGAAACAAACCCACAATTGAAGAAACTCTTCTCGATCTAAAATCAGAGGATGTGCCAAAAGTAATAGAAGAAAGGCCTGAATAAATTAAAATCAATGAAATCCTGAAGAGATTCCTGAAAAGAAAACTAAAAAGATAATAGAAGGCATATTATCTCCTAGACCTAGAAGACACACATATCCTAGAAAACAGATATTGAATTCAAAGTTAAAAAGAAGAAAGTAAGAAAATCGAAGAAGAAAGAAAAGAAAATTGGTGAACCTCTTGTAGAAGAAGAAGAGGTAAAAGAACGTATACAAAATTCTGATGAACTAATAGAACCAAAACCATTAGACGAAGATATTAGTTGAGGAAGATATACATAAAAAACCTGAGTACTGCTGTGTATTATTATAAACGCGGACAGAAAAGCCGGAGGCAAATACAAAAACCCAGGGATTCATGGGTAGTCGAATTCATGGGTTCTCGAATTTTTAGGTTCTCAAATTTCTAGTGTACCCTATAAATTCGAGAACCTAGAAATCGCCTACCTTACAAATTCGATAAATTAGAGGCCACATGAAATCCCATCTCCTCATATTTTCCTAAGACGCGGACAGCAAATTTTATAAGAAACGTCCGATTTAGTTAAATTTTATAAGAAACGTCCGATTTAGTAAAATTTTATAAGAAACGTCCGATTTAGTCAAATTTTATAAGAAAATCAGAATTAGTAAAATTTTGTAAGAAGCGTCGGATTTAATCAAATTTTATAAGCAATGGTAGATTTAGTGAAATTTTATTGGAAATGTCAGATTTAGTTAATTTTTATAGGAAACGTCAGATTTAGTTAAATTTTATAAGAAACGTCAAATTTAGTGTATTTTTAAGAAACGTCATATTTGGTTAAATTTTATAGGAAAAGTCAGATTTAGTTAAATTTTATAACAAACGTCCGATTTGGATAATTTTCAAAGCAATCTCAGGTTTGGTAAAATTTTATAAAAAACGTCCGGTTTAGTTAAATTTTGCAAGAAACGGCAGGTTTAGTTAAATTTTGTAAGAAACCTCAGGTTTAGTCAAATTTTATAAGAAATGTCAGAATTAGTAAAATTTTGTAAGACACGTCAGATTTAATCAAATTTGATAAGCAACGTCAGATTTAGTGAAATTTTATAGGGAACGTCATATTTTGTTAAATTTTTATAAAAAAAGTCTGATTTGGACAATTCTAAAAGCAACGTCAGATTTGGTCAAATTTTATAAGAAACATCCGCTTTAGTCTAATTTTATAAAAAACGTCAGATTTAGTCAACATTTTAAGAAACGTCAGATATAGTTAAATTTTATAAGAAACGTCAGGTTTAGTACAATTTTATAAGCAACGTCATATTTAATGAAATTTTATAGGAATCGTTAGTTTTAGTTAAATTTTATAAGAAACGTCTGATTTGGATAATTCTAAAAGCAACGTCAGATTTAGTCAAATTTCATAAGAAACATCAGGTTTAGTTCATGTTTAATAAGAAACGTCAGATTAAACCAATTTGTTAACAAACGTCAGATTTAGTCAAATTTTATAAGTACCTTCAGGTTTAATCAAATTCTCTAAGAAACGTCAAATTTAGTCAAATTTTGTAACAAACGTCACATTTAGTCAAATTTTATAAGAAACGTCCGCTTTGATCAAATTTTATAAGAAAGAAACGTCAGATTTAGTCAAATTTTATAATAAATATCAGATTTATTCAATTTTTCAGTTTGATTAACAGTTGTCATCAACATGGAAAACATAGCGGGATATTTTCAAACAAACCATCTTTAAACTAATAAAACGTAGGATATGACGTAAAACATGGTCTTAATAAAAATAACGGCATTAGTCTCTGAAAGTGTCTATGTATTTCATAAAATGTACCTAAAGTTACACATTCTGGATTGAAATATAGTCAATTTAGCCCACATTTATAAAACATGTTCATCGAAAACTACTCTTAAAAATCGAATTTTTAATCAATTTACATTATTTTAAAACAACAACAGTGTAATAGGTTCAAAAAATTGATAAATATTCATAAATCGCTAGAAGTTAATCGATTTCTTTGTCCTCAGCCGACATAAATTCGGCCATTTTAGGCTGTTTTTCTCGTATGGATCAATTCAGGCCCAAATTCAGGTTTTTCACGCTGAGGCTCTACTGACAACAACGTAGCATTAAATAATAAGACATTTTTACTCTTTATAAATCGTGTAAACTGATTTCCATGTAATATTAAATAAACATTAAAAAAAAGTAAGATTTCTTTGAAAATCGGAGTTAAACATGTAATTCGACCCTTCATATCTTTGAGTCTTGAGTCTCTAGATGTTTCAATTGGGTACGGAATTTATAGAAAGCTAATACTGTACTATTTCATCTTTGCAAATTATGCCCATCTGTTATACTTTCCACGTCAATTGTAAATTAGTATATTGTGCCTAAAGCCATCGGGCCAACACTTTTAGGCACCTGCTTTTCTGAAACAAACATGTATAAGACTGTTTTTATGTATGGACGATAGCTAAAATGCCATTTATAACGTATCAAAATTTCATGTTACTATCTGGATTTGTTCAAGAATAATCAATATAATTGTTATACAGAACTTATCTTAGCAAAGCAAGATTGAGGTTATTTTGCGATCACTATAATGCTTTTTTTGTTCTGTTTATTTGTACATAATATGCTCATACATGAGATTTCAGGGTTGGGTAAGGAATTCGCTAATTTTAATTAATGTTATAAGCATACAAATATTGTTAAATCATAAACATAGGTAGACATAACACAATAAAAACAGTATTTATTGTCGCAAAAATATTTGTAGATATGACTCGAATTTTACTAAACTGACAATGTAGTGCAACTAAGGATAATTCAAAATTTGTTTGGATGATCTAGTTTTCTTATTCCACTAACAATCAAAGCAAGTAAAAAAGTGACTAAATATGATTGCAAATATTTTTATTGTTCAATGTTTCTTCAGCTATGTTCTTGAGTGAAATTTCTCCCTTTTAACGATCGGAGTTGAAATTACAATTATCGACGTCGACTAAATTAAATGAATGAAGGTTGGTTGGATAATACGTAGATGGAAGTAGAATACAGAGAGAGCATTGTGCAGATAGTAGAATTTTATCGATGCCCTGTTGTAGTAGGATTTCGTAAATATTGTGTGCAGGTGTAGAAATGTATAGAAGCGTTGTGATAATAGGATTTTGTTGATGTCTTGCTTAGATGTGGAATTATTATGGATGATTGGTGACAGCATAAACTTGTTGCTGCATGGTGATATTGTAGAAATTTATTGATAATCTGTGATGACGGTGAAAAATTATCTAATAGCTATCGCCGCAGTACTATCTAAACAGGCGTTGGTGGGAGTCTCCTAAGGTTGCGTTTCCGGATACAATCATCTCTTACCAGGGGTCAGTGGGAGCGGTAAGATCAGACGTGGAGTTCGAGGACGACGTTGGTAATTGGGTGCCACTGGAGCCGGTGCTTGATCGTTCGCGTGGTTCTGATGTGATCTTTGCTTCCTGACTACCTTCTTTTTCTCTCGATGCACCCCCCCCCCCTCACCCCCTTGTGTTAGCGACGGGAACGCGGTCATTGATGAAAATAATAAAATATACGAGAATGAGATTAGAAGTAACTGATAAATAGTTGAAGATGTGTTGACAGATACTTAACCTTTAATTTTAAATTTTATATTGTAGAATTATCTCGATACGGCACCGGCATTATACGGTATATTTTTAATCTTGTCTGCCATTAATTTTGTTTTAATCAAGGAGCTGACATTTTCTTTAAAAAAATATTTTAAAAACTTCACATATACATTTGTACGTTTTCATCGAGCCGTGAAAAAGGTACAATGGATAGCTGCACCTTGCAGAATCGCCATTTTTATAATTTCTCCCGAAAATTTTAAAAATAATTATAACTGTTAATTTTTAATTTTTTTTTTCCTCCAAATAAACATTTTGTAGATTTTTTCAAATTTGAATTTTGCCATTTTTATCAAAAACTATAAAATAGTATGTGAAAGATACGAACATCTATTTTAAATCGAAGAAAAATGAAAACTATTTTAATTTTGATTTTTTGATATTTCTACGTTATACGTGTTGCGTAAAAACTCGTGGTGTGGTTGGTCACCTTAATCATTTGCATACACATATCTAACATTTATATGAAACTAACTTGTTCTGGTGCGAAAATTTATTATATTAAAATATTTTCACAAGTGCGGTTTGCGGTGTGGCTTTTCACAACAGACATGTTTTTAAAGTACAAAATATTTTGGCAAGCGTTATGTTTCTTTTGGCTTTCGGCTGAACATAATAAAATCAAATCCAATTTTTCTTCGAGGCATCAATTACAATATTTATGATAGGTGTATAACATTAACTAAATATAAATGAATTTAATTCTTAGAATATTATTCCGTTTTAAAAGTTTATAGTGTAAAAAAATATAGACAGAAATACTATCTACCTGCATGGTCAGCAAACGCGAAAGGCGAAACCCGTCGTATTTCAAGGCAATACCCGGACTTATTTTTAGTTACTTAAATAAACTTCTTTACTCAAAATAAAATCAAAAGAACTTAAAGTGTTTCAGTTTCTTAATCAAGATTAATATTAAAATTAATTGCCTGCTTACCTCTGAACATCTGCCATAATTCTCACGATAACAAACGAAAATAATAAAGTAGGAGGAATTTATAGAAATAAACGTTAAGATTATTGAAAATCTAGATAAGAACTCGTTACGCACTGTTTCGTACTAAGTTCCGGCAGAAGTTTGTTGGATCCCACTTCTGCGTGAAGCATATTAGTTAAATTAATTTTTCATTATCTCTCTCCCTATCTTAAGAACGAAAAATGCCTCACCTCAACGTTCGCGGATTTACGTCAAGACTCGTTTCCGTCAGCACAAAAAGAGTATTTTCTGTTCCCCTAGTTTCTAGTTTATTGCGTCGCGGTTAGCTTACCCTTTATCACCAAAATAACATCAGCGTTCTGACTCATTTTGTGTGTCTATGTGCTAGATAGATATTTTATTCTGAAATTAATTTAATTAACTTGTATAGTTACATGAAATTATAATGATAGATTGTTACATTATTTTATAGAATTTATTAATTTTAATAATTTCCTATCATGTAGACATTGTTGCTCTTGATTTTTTTAATTACATATTTAAAATTTCTGCTATGGAATCCAAATAAATGAATTCGTCTAACATTTTTATCCTTACAATTTTCATGTAAAGTAAATTCTTACTTACTTTATTTTGGTGGCGTTACAGTTCATTAAAAATCCGGGCCTTTTCGCCAGTCGTCTCTCCGGGTCGCCAACTGACTCCAGTTTCAGACTCCAGCATGCGAAGGTCCTCGTCTACGTCATCCAGCAGTCTAAGTTTAGGCCGCCCCACGGATCTTGTTTCTACAGGCCTTGAGTTAAAAACTTTTTTCACCAGCTGATCTCACATTTTCTGGATGTGGCCGAGCTAACGCAGTCTTCTTGCCTTGATGACTGACATGATCCATAGAGCATTATAGAGGTCTTCCAGTTCTGTATTGCTTCTTATTCGCCATTGTTCTTGTGCATAGTACCAAAAAATTTGTGAAGGACTTGCCTCTTACAGGCGCACATAAGTTCTCCTCTTTTTTGATGGGTCCAGGTTTCTGAGCCATACAAGACCACTGGTTTGATCATGGTTTTATACACCAAAAGTTTAAGAGTTTTAGAGGTAAGGGAAGACTTATTGGCTTCTGGAACCAAATGAAGCATCGGTTCCCAGCAGTTACTCTTGCTTTGATTTCATCTGATACTTCGTTGTCGTGTGTTAGGATGCATTTCAAATATTTGAATGCATCGACCCTTTGGTAACCATCGAATTTGTGTTCCGCCATCTAATAGAGTTCCTAGTGTTTATGATGTATTTTGTCTTCTTCTTGTTGACGTGTAGTCCCATTTTCTTAACTTCGCTCTCTAGGGTTTGTACGTTCTCGTTTTGGTGTCTGGTGTGTGTATGGCTAACAAAACAATGTCGTCAGCGAAGGCGAGACTCTGGGATGTTCTATTAAATATTGTATCTCCCGGGTTTGTTGGTTATTGCCTCATGACGAATTCCGAGGCGATGTTGAAGCGGGTAGATGATAATGAGTCCCCTTCTTTGAGACCATTGTAGATATCAACTTGTTCGGAAAGTTTTCCATGTACTTTGAGTCTACTCTTCGTTTGGAGCAACATTATTTGTAGGAGTTCTCTCAGTTTCGGTGGTACACCAAGGTCCTGCATCGCGTGGTAGAGCTGCTGGCGGGAGACACTCTCGTTGGCGGCTTTAAAATCGACATACATCTGGTTGACCGTTACGTTGTATTTATAACACTTCTCCAGAATCTGCCTTAGAGTAAACCTTTGACTTATCATCGACCTTCCAGGTCTACACCCACTTTGGTATTCGCCGATAGAAGCTTCTGTGTACGCCTTTAATCTCCCGTTGAGGACTTACCTAAGATCTTATACCCTACGTTGATCAACGCTATTCCTCTATAGTTTCCTCAATGTGTCTTATCGCCTTTTTTAAGTCGAGGTACTATAACAAACATATTCCATTCCTCTGGAATTTACTCTCTTGACCAAATGTTTTTAATAACGTTGTGCATTTCACCGGTAAGTGTCTCTCCTCCATACTTTAACACTTCTGCCAGGAGTCAGACTTCTCCTACGGCGCAATAATTGGTCCTTTCCTTAATGGCCTCTTCTACCTAGTTTCGAGTAGGCTCCTATACCTTCCCGTGTGTGACGTCATCCATGTCGAAAGGATGGATGTTTGTATGGTACTTTTTCCATCTGTGCAGGACAGCACCTAGCTCCCCAATTAGGTTACCTACAGTGTCGCGGCACATAGTTGTATGTAGTTGCCATACTTTTTTAACTTCCTTAAGTTCCTTACAAAAAGTTTCCTCACATCTCTTTGATCCTGTCAGTCACATAATTCTTTAAGTCTTTCTTTCTCAAGCTCCTGCTTTTTGTGCATGCATAAGGTCTTGACTGCTCTTCTTTTGCATGTTGTAGTCTAATTTGGATACTCTTGTGCCTCTCTGCAACATTTTCCTCCTAGCTTCATTTGATTTCCTCACGGCTCTCTCACAATCGTCGTCGAACCATCCATTCCTCCTAGTGTTGATATCATACCCGAGGGTTTGTGACCTTTAACAGTGCAGTTTTAAGGTCGTGCCAATGTTCTTTAGGATCTTCATACTTAGGAGCGAGGTTGATCTGGATTTCTTCTTCTGTTGCTGAAATTTTAAGAGCAGATCAGGGTCTTTAATAATACCTTCAAGTTTAAAGTGCTTGGTGCTTTCCATTCTGCTGTTCCTTGTCGTAGAGATTTTTTGTCAGTAACTGATCAAGATTATGTAGTGATCAGTATCTGTGTCGGGCCCTCTACATGCCCCAACGTCCAAAATATCTATTTGATTGGATTTACTCCATCTGGTGATTTACATTTTGCCTTATGGTTGTTTTTGTGTTGAAAATGAGTACTGCTAATTAAAAGATCTTTCCCGATACCAAAGTCGACAAGTTTTAGTCCATTATCGTTGTATTCTTGATGGAGACTATGGTTCTTAACACACGGCCTAAAGGTTTCTTCAAGACCAACCTTGCCATTCATCTCACCTATAATTAATTTGATATTGTCCTCTGGTGTATTCCTATATGCACGATTTAGTTGGGTATAAAAGGTCTCTTTTTCATCATCTTCGGTAGGTGCATGAGCGCAAATGACACTCATATTAAAGAATTTTATTTTAAGTTTAAGCGTACACAATTATACGGTGATGTGGTTAAAATTCAGTACTGCCGCTTAGTTTTCTTGCGGACCATTAATCCGGTACCGAGATTACTTGTGCCGCAGGAGCTGCAGACGATAGAGTAATCTTTACTATCTGAGATCGTGTTCTCTCTCCAGCGTACTTCTTGTAAATCTGTGATGTTCTCTTAGTTGGTATTATGCACTCTTAGTTGGCTCACCAGATTCCGAAACGCTCCCACTTGATTCAAGCTGAGGACGTTCCAAGTAGCAATTCTTAAATCATAATTCCGGTAGTCTTCCTAAAATCCGCCTGGTTTCGTCTAATGTGGGCATTTCCCTTTACAGCGCTTCGAATCGCTGCTCATTTTATTGGGTTGGGTGCGTAGCCTTTGAAGATCCCTCTACAGCCTGCAAATCAGCAGGTGCGGGGATTGTATTCCGCCTTTTCTGCCGTTAGGTGTCTCATTCATCTCATCCGACTTCAAAGTCATTATTAATCCCCAAGATAATGGTGCTGGTTTTTGGTCTGCCTCTGGCTTTTGATTTCCCAGGTACCCGTTATATCTAACGTGAGCTTTCCCGTATCCGCCACCTAGGGAGGCGCCGGCTGGGAGACCAGCAACTTCACACGAGTTAAAGCAAACTATTGTATATTTCTAAAGCGTATATAAAACACAAACGTATTTGATGTAGAATATGCGTTCCTCCTCTCCAGTGGACCGTTCTGTCGTCTTGGGTTTCCCTTAATATGTACTCTGCGGATACCTCAAATACGCGTAAGAATCAAACTAAAATTGATACAATAATTTAAATTTTTCAAATTGAAATATTTGGTAATCTAGCATGTACACACGTTTATTTAACGTTTTGTACGCAAAGAACGGAAACATTATTAATTCCAGTTTTAAAATATACACATACTTACAAGAGAATCCACAGAATGTGGAAATCTGTCCTGTGAAAACACAATTGCATATTTTTGTGCGAATATAGTTAATATTCATAAATCTTATGATATATCAACAAAAATGTTTAAACCAAGCAAGACTATGTTTTCTTAAAATTGTTTTGTGCATTTATCTTATTGGCTTGTTTTGCCTTTCCTAAGGCATTCTCACGCTTATCTTTCTTTTTTCTGTGCATCTGTTTCTTCAGATAATACTTTTCAGCTCATTTCTTTTACACTTGTTGTCAGATAACATATCCCATCTAATTTGAATTAAATTAAATTTAATTTAAATCTAATCAACAAGAGAGAAACGTAGTAGTTTAACACCAATGTTGTGGAACGAAATTAAATCGCGAATACAAATATCGAACAACTGCCCATTATCTTCTTCTTCTTCTTCTTCCTTTTTGTAAGGCATTTGCCTTGTTCTCTAACTTCTTAGAGTTGTAGCTGGGATGCTGAATTCCAGCTTTCATACCAACGTATGGGTGGACGT
>WYDF02049733.1:0-12142 GCA_009867245.2 Adranes taylori | reverse complement strand
AATTTGATTTCTTCTAAAGAGATGTCTGGTAACTCTTCGGAACCTTGGTTTATAATACCTTTCCTGGCTGATAGTATATCAGGTTCTTGATTGGCATTTGTATTTTCTTCCCTGCGGCTTTTGTACAGCATCCTATAAAAGTCTGTTTGCTGTTGTATTTCCTTGTTTGTTTTTAATTTTGGTTATTTCTCTTCTTCCGCTTCCCATTCTTCTGCGCAAGACTTTCATGTTTTTGTTGTTCTCTATGGTCTTCTCGATTTCATTTCTGTTGTAAGTTCTGATATCTTTTCTTATGGCTTTGGACACTTGCTTGTTTATCTCCCTCATTCTTGTACTGGTGACCGATTCTTGACTTCTCATGTCCCTTCTCCTTTGCATCAGTTGTCTGGTGGTCTGACTGATTTTCTGACTGGTGGTCTGACTGGTCTGGTCTGGTCTGACTGACTGCCAGCTTGACGTCCACTATATAAGACCTGCTGAACAATGCTCACCATAACTTTTTCTTAGATTTAAATCTGCGTTTAGCGTTTTTAAATAATCACGCTGACGTATCGTCAGGTCATGCTTAATTTTTAAATCTTTGTTGAGCAACAGCGATCTATTCCGCAATATGTTTTTCAAAACGGATGAATTATCAGTAATAACTTTTATGGGTCGGTTACGATTTTCAATCTTGCGTCGGCATCTCACCATTTTCTTTACACCTGCATCACCATTAAGCTCATGAAGCGCAAGTTGGATCTGATTAATATCATCATTTATTTTGTTCTTTAATGTAATAGTTACTTTCTTGAACATTGAAGAACATCACGTTCATACTTCTCAGTTCCCGTTCCTTCACTTCGCAATAAAATTCCTCATCCATATTTTTGCTTTTATTAGCTTTCATAAATTCGAGTTTGTTCTTAACATTTTAAAGATCTAATACTTCTGTGTTGTATTCGCACACCTGAGTATAATATTTTAGGAGTAAAGCATCATATTTACTTTCCATGCACAACAATCTACCCATAACATCGTTTCATGTGTATGCTTATTGTCCACTAATGAATTGTTCATTAATTGGAGAAAAAACAATAGATGACCCCAGAAAAGATGAATCTTCATCACTTCCTCCTAGTAAGCATCTACTACATAACTTGTTGAATTCCTCCTTACACAATCCCGAACAGCCACAATGATACCATTTCCCGCACCCAGCTCTACACTGGATACTAGTATCCTTCCTCAAATAGGTCTTATTACACTTTGTGCACAGTTTTTCAGACATAAACAGGGGTTAAGGAGTTACGATTCTTCCAGTCTATGTGAATGCAACTCTACGTCGAATCAAAATATTCAAATTATTGTTGAGGTTATGTATTTTTTATCCTAAATCTTTCACTTACTAATTCTGTTTTACTCGATTCAGCTTCTTGGAAGTCGGACAAGCAATCATTCGAAAAAGGATTATGTATATTATCACAACAACACAGATCAGGAACTAAATTCTAACCGAAACATACAAAATTAGAATTTTGCGAGACAAAAATACCAAACAATACCGAATGTTAAAGTGAGTCAATCCGATAAAAATTCTAATGATGAAAAGTGTTAGCAACTTTAAACACTTCATCTGGAAGAACACTTAAGTAGAGCAAAATCAAAGCTCTGGAGGGGGTGCAGAAAAAATAAATATACCAAATTTATGATACGTCAAGGCGTTGACGTTTCATCTTGATCCAGAAGATCAAAATTAGATTATCGACTAAAAATTCATTCAAAGCCTCGAAGTGCACTTATCACAAATATGTCGTTCCTTCAGTTATGTGAAATGTGTAAATTCCAAACGGTTATGTTAGCAAACCATTTGTGGAATGTCACCAACACATAATTTATCAAAAAAAAACAAAAACCAAAACCACTTCTTCACTCGTTTCACAAGATATAAAAACACAACATATTAAAACAGATTTAAAAAACAGAATGTAGATATAATAAATATTCAAAAGAAACTGAAATACTGTCAACTCAGTTGTAGAGCCTGCGCCAAATAAAGTTGCAACACGGTTGGCAACAAACTTGTTAACCTGTAAGCCGCTTAAAATCAATACTCTATAGATATATGGAGTAAATCAAAATCCAAAAAATAACCTTTCTACTTTAAAACGAATCATTTGAAAAGTTATAAAGTAGATTCCTAACAAGATGATCTTCAAAAAGCAAGCTAATTTTAATATACAAAAGTGCAGAAACTTGAATATGGGCGACGGAAGTTATACAGGTACTTAAATCTTGAAAAAGCATTTGACAAAGTGCTGAGTCCAGTGATTCTCAGCCACTTTGCCGCGCGATTCTTGAAATGCGCCGCCACTGCGGATACCATACATAATCGACGTAAGATAAGTACCTCAATCCCTCCTTCCTTCCCAACAAGGATTAGCTGAACTAATGCGCATGACTGTATACATGAACTTATCAGAAGACAACTAACTCAAATTTCGCATCATTAAATAAAAACATTTTGCTTCATTTTATACATCAATCAATTAACCAAGTAAATTTCATTTCTATTTATCTTATTGTTAGGATGTCTCTAAATTTTTAATTTATTAAAAGTGTGCAGAGATGACAAAAGGTTAAGAATCACTGAATTAATTTATAAATTAAACAGATTAGGTATATAGGCTAAAATTCTCAAACGTGCAAGCAGTTTTCTAACAGTACATAGGCAAAAATACTTTCTGATTGATTTAAAACTAAAGTTGTTTGATATAATATATTGGGTTCGAGTAGAAACTGTTCGACGCAATATAACATTGTGAGCTATTTCCACAACTTTAGCCCGCCAAAATTTTACCTCATAAAAAGACCACGGCATAATTTGAAATGGGAGGGCGACATAAAGAAAGAGGTTATACAATAGAAACTCGATAACGTGTCGCTTGCTCGAGCTCGATCTATTTACTAAGCTTGATAGAAAGTCTGTTCAAACTTAATTTTAATTTTATTAAGACAGAAATTTAAAAATATTCACCTTGAAATCTTCTTCATAACTTACCTAATAGTTTAATATTTTCAATTTGAGTTACATTACGCATATCATGCGTCCAAGCATCTAGAATTCGTCCGAGGATAATATTTTCATTTTCATTCGTGTTTCGAGCTATTACACTAATCGTCCGCATAAAAATCTCATGCGAAATCAATAACACACGTGATGCTAAGCATAAATAACCGGTTAGTAACATGACTAACACTGGCCTCTCATATTCCATATAAATATTTCTACAAGTGAAAAATATATTTTAAAATTCATTACATTAACAAGTTGGAATGTCGATTTTAGCCCGCTCGACTCTACGGTAATAATGCATCAAAAAATAAGTTACATTGAGGTAATTTTCCTCTGCCTTTAGCCGAAGTGGATTAAGTTTGTAAAGAAATTTAAAATAGTGGAAAAAATATAAATAATAACTAAGACCTTTGAAAAGTAAGTGCAGTTTTAAGACAGAGAACTGCCGCAGTTCAATAGTCGTTTTATATAAAGCTTAAAACTGAGACTTGGTACTTCCGTCGAACTGAACCGTTTCGATGTACCTCTTCTTAACCTTAACCGTACCTGTAGACTTCGTCTGTAAGTATGAACAAGAAACCCTAGCAATTATTAATCTCCCGAACCAGGAGACACTTGGAGTCTGCAAATGGCCGGAATTTATTCATAATCCCTGGAAGACTGTCATTTAGAAGTTCCTACTTGCTACTTTTATATTCATAGGGACACAAAGATACATAAGAAGTATGCAAAAATATAATTCATTCAAACTGTCGTGAGACTAGAAGAAATTTGGTTATATCATTTTAAGATTTAAGAAATTTACATAATTATTCTTTTCGAACAATACGTAGTGACTAACCCATCCACAAAATTTATCATTTATTTCAGAAATTGTTACAAATATTTGTGCTCCTATTCTTTCAGGCTAAATATAAGTAAGCTTAACCCTTAAGTTCACTTAACAAATAAGCACGAGTTAAAATTACATTAAAGATATCATATTCAGAAACATCAAAGATATCTCAATACAATCATACTCTGTGTTTAAAAATTAAATCAAAATTAATAATAAAAATTATTTTTATTACTTGTGTTTTGTATTTAGTTAAGAATAACTATATGAAATAAATTAAAAATTAACTACAAACAGAAAGTAATAACTTACTTAAATAATCTGGGTAAAATAGGAACAACTGCCTGTAATCCAGAAGTGGGTGATGTCCTAATAAAAGTTTCCACCAATCGCAGCAAGCTGGATAGTCCTTCGCTGCGCAGGTCCGCTGCTAAGCTATCACAGGTGCGTATTATTGCATCGCCATGAGTACGTATCACCAATTCGGGTGCCAATATTAAATGGGCTGTTGATATTAACAAACAACTGCGTAGATTCTCTCCAGCATATTCTAAAAATATTTTAAAATTTCAGGCAGCTTTCAAACGATAGTTTACTTTATTCAATTCATTTAAGTAAGTTTGTGTTGTTCAAATATTTAAAAGTATTATGTGGACAAGAGGCTTCATATTACAAGAGGCAATATTATATTTAAAACAAAATTAATTATATGGAATAAAATTTATAAAATCCCAAATAATTTGAAATTATACTCATGCTAATTTTCCAAATAAGATTTTTAGGAAACACTTACTGAAACTGATTCAAAAAATCAATGCATCACATACCTAAAAGGACAGGCATATTATTAAATAATTGCATCAATTCTGGTGTCATACTGGTCGAATTCTGTATGACGGTAAGCCACAATTCCAAACAATCTTCCAGTAGATAAATGATAGCACTTTGCGTGGTATCCGTACCGAGTTGAATAATAGGTAATAAAAATGGATATAAATTATCGCGAACAGTGCCTAAAGCTTTCACTAATTGTACTAATGTGGATACAATTGCGCATCGCAACATGTTATGATCTTCTGATTCTTTCCAAAGCAACGGTAGATAATGGATTAGACCATCAGTGTACGGTGTAATAGTTTCACCAACTCGTTCAATCATTAAAGTCATTACATTTAGGACGTGCATCTGAAATATTATTAATGGCGAATATCATTTGTAAAATATATTATACAATTTAATTTTAGATCAAATACAAAATTTGAAAACCTATGTTTGCTTAAACATTTTGCAATAGTGAAGGAACTCAGGTACGACAAATGGATTATGCACAATTAAGCATAATTTAAAAAAAAACCTTTATTGAGATAAGGATTTTAGCTATGGAAAAGTCAACTCAGAGTGAAATAGTGCAGCAACTTAATGAATAGCAATGTTGGGAATATAAAATTAAAATATTGTTAAGTATGAAATAAAAGTGATGTATGATGAGAAGAGTATTGTCAAAGAGAAGAGTATTGTCAATATGAAATCAATAATTGAGATATGTAAAAGGGATGAAAGAAACGAATACGTTAGGGATAGAAGGATGTATGAGAGGTATGGATGCTCAATGTATGAATTATATGATATGATGAGAGAATGAAATGTGAGATAAAAGTATAATAGAAAATACGAATTTTGGAAGGTTGATGGTATGATGCCAGAATATTTAAGATCGGAAAAAAGTATGAAAGAAAAAAGAATGATTTAGGTATGAAGTGTCAGAGCGAGGAAAATGTAAATAAATAATGGATGAATAACAGAAAAAGTTGTAATATCTGTGAGAATAAGAAGTGGGAACATTGGGTTAATGCATGTGAAGAAATGTTGTGGACGGATGAATTAGAGGGTGTGTTTGGGACATGGAATAAGGGACACAGGAGTAATGGAGAAAATAAAGTGTGAAATAAATAAGAGGGCGATGTAAATTAGATAAAGGAAGAGGGTAAATTTGTACACAAGAAAGGTTTCGTTGGCACACTGCAGAAATGAGTAAGAGAATGAATAGGGAAGACCAAAGAATGAATGCACGGATTGTATAAATTCTTTCTGGACAGGAGATTAGAGTGAGCAAATAATAAAAGAAAATTTGATGGAGGATTGTGACAAGAAAACATGGGAAAGAGAATAATAAAGGTAAAAGCTGCTAAGGTATGGTAATTTTGTTACTTATTATTCTTATTGTTTTTATAATTTTGAAACGAATCTACTATTTTTATTGTAACATAGTAAATTGTAGGATAATTTATTTATTTATTTATTCCAATACAAATATATAATTAGGAAAACTATTAAACTAAATTAAACTTACTGATTACTTTTCGCAAAAAAGGTTTTTAAATTCATGTTATATACGTCAAATCTCACATAGTTGTTGAAGTTCCTGCACATAGTTGCAATTGGTGAATACATCCTAAAGTTTGTCGTATGCATTAGAATATCAAAATATTTTGAATTTCTTGCAATAAGTCTAGGTACAGAAAAATTTAATTTTGATATGAGGTCTGTATCATTAACTTGATTAGCTAATAGTTTGTAGATAAATCACACACCACTAAGCGTACGACTTTGTTATAAGGGTAAGATGTCGGACTCCCTCAATAATTCTGAAGTAGGATAAACTCTAACTGGAAATCTTTTATGTTTAATATAATAATGTATCTTAACATTTTCTTATGAATTCTTTCTATGTTATCTGTATACTTATTATAAAATGGATTGAAAACTACAGAACTGTAGTCCAAATTTGATTTTACCAATGAATTGTATAACACCGTTACTGATTCTATTCTGTTGAAGTTTCTACAATTTCTAAATATAAATCCTAACACTCTTAAGGCATTAGAAGTCTTTATTATATGGCTATTAAAGTTTAATTCTTTATCACAAGTTATACCCAAGTCTTCATCAAAAACGTTCAAGTATCAATTGTTAATTGTGTATACATAATTAATATTTTGTTTTTTCGTACTTCAAATCATTGATTTTCATTTACTTACATTAAGAGACAATTTATTGATAATCTATTCGTGCAGTGCCCCCAGATCCTGCTGAAGCTCCATGGCGTGCTCTTTGTTTTTTTATAATTCTAAATATTTTGAGATCATCCGCAAACAGCAAGTGCGGCGATTTAATGTTTTTACTCAAATCATTAATAAACAGTCAACAAAAGAGGTCCGAAATTACTGCCTTGTAGAACTCCACTGGTTGCACTGAACGAATACGACTTTACTCCTTCACGTTCCACATAGCTCGTCCTATTCCTTAAGTAAGGCTGAATTAGATTTTATCTGATAGTCCTTAATTTATCTGAGAGTATTCATTTATCTGATAGTCCTGCATCTCTCAATATATACAGTGAAATTGAATGATTGACCCTATAAAATGCTTTAGCAAAATCCGTGAACACAACATCAACCTGGCTCTTTTCACTGGAAGCTTCAGTTATATATTCAACAAAGTTACATAAATTGATATTGATCTATAATTTTCAATGAGAGACTTCTTAGCACTTTTCAATATGGGCGTAACTCGCGACTTTCCAACAATTCGGAAAAGTACAGGTTTTTAATATTAATTGGATAATTGTATAGTATTATTTGTAGAATATAACTTGTTGATAAAATTAAGTGTGGTAATTATTATGAAACTGCATTCGATGTTCAAAATTGCTTAAAAAGGCCGGGAATAGGGTAGATGAATTTCTGGCATTGGTGGAGCCGTTTTCAAGCAATTTTGAAATCCCTAAACATCGAATGCAGTTTCATAATAATTAACACACCTAATTTTATCAACAAGTTATATTCTATAAATAATACTATACAATTATCTATTAACAATGACGGAGTTACGGCGCGAAAGGCTTATACTAGGGATGATTGAGGGGTTGTTAGGGTAGTTTTAATTGTCTAAGCCTCTAATTACTAATTCTTAATTGTTTGGATGACTAGCCACCTAATTGAATTATCTCACCGTTGATTGTTAGAAACTGCATTTATAATTTAAATAAGATCTAATATGCTTGAAGATAAAGTATGCTTGTAGGGGCATTGAAAACTGCTCCACCAATGCCAGAAATGCATCAACCCTGTGTCCAATTTTTTTAAGCAATTTTCAAATCCCTAAACATCGAATGCAGTTTCATCATAATTAACAATAGTTAAATATTACATAATAAAGGATAAGATAACACTGGTGCACAATCTTTCTGAATAAACTCAGGAATACCATCAGGTCCACATATCATAGATCCTTTTAGCTCTTTCATCACATTAAAGATGTCTTTTTCTGTTAGGTCGGTGAACATCAGCATATTGGAGTTCATAGTAGTATTGTTTCCTTGATAACTTGTATCGGCAGCACTATCATTTGTAAATACTGACTCAAAGAATGACGCAAAACCATTTACTGTATCATCTGTTTTCTCGAATGTAACATTTCCCCTTTTCATGTTTCCGGATTTCCGTCATGTTTCTGTGATTTTTTCTTTATAGAATTTATGTAGCTCCAGAATTTATTAGGCTCATCCTGAATTTGATGCTCTATTTCATTCATGTAAGATTTGTATGAGGAATCGAGAGACTTTTTAAGGTTCTTTCTAATAATTTTGAGCTTCCTTTTAAAATGTGCTTTTAAAATGTTCATGTACAGCACGTGTAGTGCTTTTTACTTTTTATTAATTCAGTAATATTTTTATCAAACCAATGTGGATATTTGGTTTGAAGTTTTTTTTTTTTTTTAGTTTGTGGTACACAAGCGTCACAATTAAAGATAATTTCATACAATTTATCACATGCAGTATTAATATCCTTGTCCTCTTCCAGGCATGACCAATTTATTTCTGTAAATTTCTTATATAACTTATTTAGATCTCCTTGCTTGAAGTTATAGGAAAGATCTTTAAACCCTTTGAATGTTTTGCTATTATTTCCAGTAATGCAGACATCAAAAGCTAGAGCTGGATGGTAAGCGTCCTCTTTCATGAGTATATCCTCTTTCAGAAGTAATTCAGTTTCATCAAGATTTACAACAAACTCTGATGAGCACAATAACAAATCTAATGTTTTGTTTTTAAAATTTAGTTTCCCATTCAGCTAAGGCAGTTGATCAATACTGCCTTATTTGAGCTACTATCTATGAATTCCGGAATATTAAAGTCACCTACCATAATATAATTGTTTTTGTTTTCAGACCATCTTAATAGCTATTAGCGATCCACCACCCCGATCCACGATCCACCTATCCGCGATCCACGATCCACCTAGATTTGGCGTGATCACACCGAAAGACCAGATAGTATCCCGGAAATAGTTCGGCAGATTGAAGGCTCTCCGTTGCCCAGGTTTCACTAATAAATATTAGATCATATTCACTTGACACTACATTATTATAAAACTCCTGTGTTTTTGTATTTAACCCACGCATATTTTGGTAGTAACATCTTAAAGTTCTGTTTGATTGTTAGGCACACCTCTATTCCAGTAGTACTATTCTGGGTAGACCATCAGTATACCTCATTTTAATTCTTTCCTCACCATTATCCCTCCTTTGACGGAATTCTGTACGAACTTTGTAACTAATGGCATTTTCCATGGGAATTAGATCCCGACATTATTATAGTTGGAATTTTTGACTACTCCCGTCTTTTTCAAGATTCGTATGTGTCTACGTGGAAGTTCAGCATTACCTTTACTGTGCGAGGTTTATCTCGTGGATGGGATCCCAACCGGAAAGCATTGATGTTTGTTAAGTTAATATCCTTATCTAAATCATTGAGGAAATATGTCTCTTTGGATAGTATATCTTCTTGATCACTTATTATACCCGCAATCCATCTTCTTTAATTGCTTCATAATATCTTTTAACGTATATTCTTCGTTTGTTGGCCCTGGTTGAGATAATTGTGGACCAATCACTGTGGTGTTAAGAAACTCATCATCAACACTTGATGAAGAGCCATCTCGGCTGATCAAACATCTAGTACAAAACCACTTAGATCTATTATCTTTGTGATCATAATGTATTACCTCATTAGACAGCTTTACACAATCTTGGTGATGCCAGTTATTGCAGATCACATTGCATTTAATGGAAAATCCACTCTGTTTGTTGATATTTTTGCCGCAAACCCCACATTGGTACTTACGTGAAGCATTCTTAGGTCTCATAATTCGCCTACATGCAATACTTATTTGATCGAAATATTCCTAGATAAATATCTATCTATGTTTTGTTTAGTTTGTACGTAGGTTGATAATGTCAAAAAGTATCTGACATTTCGTAGTAAATGTATTTACGTTTGAAGCAACAATTTATATATTTTAAAATTTCAAATTTATACATGAATTTATACATTGTTGCAATTTACAATATATTGAGCATATTACATCTCCCATTAATAAAGAATCCTCGGTACCAATTAATAAAGATATCCGCTGCGAGAATATAATTGAAAATTGTACAAGTTTAAAAAGAAAACATCTTGCATAAATCGTACTAATTAAAACATTTGATAACGCAATGTTATATTATGTGCAAAGATTATTAAATTTCATATGTGTAATAATCAAAATAAGATATGTACAAACTAATATAAAATATTAGCTTGCACTTTTTTAAACTATAGCATGTGACACACGAGGTGTGATTAATTAAGTAAACACGACCAAGTAAATGCATATGTCTACAGGTCTAATTAGTTAAAAGAAGACTGAATAGTTGTAATAAAAACGAGATTTCTTATTTAGAAGTCAAGCAGTGTGTTTCTATTAACTAATACCCGCTTCCCTAAAAATAGTTACTCCATCCTTAGCATCTGGCCAACTGTGCGAATGTCGAGTGTCAAGTGCATAAACAAGGGTGTGTGCACCCTAAAGTAATAATAGCTTCATAGATTATCACTCATTTAAATCAATTTTGCAAAAAAAACGTTCAATTAAAACAAAATACAAAAAAATCTACTTGTAACCTACCTTTGTTTCGCATTCGTGTGCGCTTTTAAGTAACTGAAATAACAATCCAAATGCTGTGTCCACATACGGTCTAAAAACTTCGGCGTTGAATTCAAATTCGTCTATAGCGTGACGTAATGCAGTCGACGCTGTCAGTCTTACTGTAATGTCTTCTTCAGGTGCGAGTGCATCTATAAGAACTTTATATAATTCTGGTTTCAAGTCCCCCGATAATTTGATGCCAATCCAATTACTCAGTAATGATAAAACGCGACGGCGTATTACACGATAATTATTATCTTTGATGCGCAACTCTTGCGTGAGCGTAGTCGTAAACCATTGGTCAAAATCAACCTAATTAAAAATAAATCAGATAAAAACATCTGGCTAAGCAGACTTAGTTAAAACACCATTTATGAAATTAAACAAATAGTCTACATAACATCATTATGCGACGAGGATGCATCGTTGTCAAACAAAGTTGTCGCGGATATAGTTATCCATACTGAGTTGTCCATACTCCGGTAAAGATTTCTACACTACTTAGACCTAGAGCTAGCTTTATCTAATTAGTACTAGTACGCTTAAAATCGTCTAACAATCGATAAGCGACCTTTCTCTATTACGAAAAGTGTTATCGCGTATCTCCATTCTCTTACCGTCTGTCGATTTTTCATGATTTTATATAGTAAGATGCCAGTAGAGCGCCCGGTTCTACTTCAGTTCCATGCTGCTCTTGTCTGACGTATGAGACTGCTCTTCTTCTGTTCTCCTCTTTAAATTTGGAGTTATACCCTTTAGAGACAAACCAAACATTGTTCTGCATAATTGTTCGGGTAGATCACTGAGACTATTGAGACACATGGAAATATTGAATTTTAGGGTGTAGTTTACTTTACCAAAGACTTCCCATCTCCTTGCTTTTTCATGCAAACTTATATCCGAAAGGTAACCTTGATTGCTGGATGAAACTAGTTACCGAAGACAACATGAGGCTGGCTCGCTCTAATAATATATCGATATTACCCTAATCATAATCAAGTTCAGATTTAAATCACATAGAAATCCCTTTCAAAAGAATGAAAGAAGACCTCTCCTGAATCCTACAAAGTACAACGGCTGAGTTACAACGGAAATTACCTGATGTTATGAACAGTATAACTAATTCCTGGCAAAACCTTATAACTGGGTATTAGAGGCCCGATATGTTCATGGATTGAGTCCTATCTCAAACACAGAAAGATGTGTGTTGTAGTTAAAGAC
>WYDF02049722.1:0-12143 GCA_009867245.2 Adranes taylori | reverse complement strand
TACCGCGCACACCAATTTGGTTCAATATTGTATTTAGATTATTGTGATCTACAGTGTCGAATGCTTTTTTCAGGTCATTAATTATCCCAACAACTTAGTGACTTTTATCTAGGTTTTCATTGACATAATTCGTGACACTGTTTAGAGCTCCTTGTGTATTACTTATATTTGGCATCCAAATTATCGATCATCAATTTGATTATATTTTCTGATGAATTTGTCTAGCCTATTTTTAATTACTTTTTAATTATTTTCGATAATACACTCGTTTTCACTATTGGTCTATAATTTCCAATCTGTGTAGTGTCGCCACACTTTCTTTCTAATTTTAATAAAAACGTTAAAATAATTTGATATATCTAACTATAATATTTAAAAAACAATCTAGATTAAATAAACGATATTACTATACAGTTTTATTCACCCCAATATGCGGGTTAAATGTTAATTTAATACTACTTCCTGCTAATTTTTATATGACCTGCATTTAAAATATTTGATGTTTATAATTTTAATAAACGCAATGCGGCAACATTGGACTTTCTATTCATAATTGTCAAACTTTATAAATGTCAAATTTCAGACAATATGAATGAACTATTCGGTACTCTAAGCTTTACAATTTTAATTCAAAAACTGTTTTTCAAAAAGGCTGTTTGAAAACTGCATAAAATAATCCTTTTAAATGGACATTACGTTTGTGTTTATGATTTTAATAAAAACAATGCGGCAAGGTGATATTTTTAATATTTATACAAAATTGTTATTTCGACAATTTGTATTAAAATCAAGAGTTTTTATTTAATTTAAGTCTTATTTAAATTTAAAGTTTTTATTTAATTTAAGTGTCTTCTTATGTGTTCTCTTATGTATGACCTTCAAGTTTTAAAGAGATAATGTTATTTAAAATACATTTTTTCTCATGTTTGATCCAGTGCCATCCTAAAATTTTTACTTACCTTTTGCACAATGAGGAGTTATCGATGACGATGAATGAAATAGCTTTAAAAAATACGAAAAATGTACTCGCACAGATAAATCATATATTAATTGCAGTAGCGTTATTATGTCATTGTTATTGTAAGATTTGATTAGGTTGGGTTTCTCTAATAATTAAAACACAAATTAGTTTTGTGTCAAATTATTACAGGAAATATAATCTATGAATGTAGAAGTGTCGCTCGTCGCTTTAATATATTATATTATTATTTCACGTAGACATATTTCCGCCGACATGGCTGCCCACCGACAGCTCGCTAGTGGCAAATGTTATAATGTCCACAACTTACCAAAATGTCTACAGCCAAAATTGAAGGTTCTCTATAAACGTTAATTTTAACCAGATTCTTCTAAAATCCAATATAAAACCAACTTTATTAATAGCATGAAAAATAAACAATCTATGAGTGTATTTAAAAAATATTCGTTTTATTAGTTATAATAAAAAAAATATTTTACAATTTGAAATATGTACTATATATACAAATACTCTATTTACAAATATAACATTTTTTTAAACAATTATTTATTCTTTGCTAATACTACATATTTATCACCGATAAGTTGTTTTTTCCTTAATCGTTATTAAATCAAATTAATGTCAAACAGCTATTTTATTGTCACGTCTTTGTAAATCACAAATTTATTAAAAGTCTACAAAATTTAAAGTACATTTGATTAAGTATATCTCTTTGAAATTAAATAGAAAATTTCATAGTTTCCTAAATAAATGAAAAAAAAAATGGTTTCGTAAGTTAAATTAAGTAAAGTCATGATAGACATTCTTTCTCAATATTATTCGTTTCTGTTGGTTACGAAATTGTAAAAACCTAATGTTTCTGTTATAAAACATTCAAATTAAAACCTGAGATTTTATAATTTAAAGTTAAGTATTTCCTGTAATAAAAATAATTTGTTAACAATTTTTCAATCAAAATTAACGATAAACTTAGTCAAGCGAATATGTTTTGAATTTATAATCTCATCTTTTATATGGTATAGAACATTCTCTAAATTGGTTACTTTTTGGTACATTTTGTTGTTTTTGCGAAGTAAAACTATTTTTTCTGAATAGAATTTTTGCTTTTACATTTCTTGTAAATCAATTCGATGCACCAGATTACTAGAGTTGAGAACGTTACCAAGTTTATTGCAATGATGCATTTCTTGTAACTCCCTGTTATATCTCTTATGAAACCTAAAAAGGAACGCAAAATATACATAATATTAAAACAGATGGTAAAAATTTAATTTTCATCGAGATTAGATTATTTCAAATTTTAAGTATTTATTCTTCAGCAGTAAAGTATTTTGTGATGTAAGAAATTAAAAAAATAATAATAATACAAAGTCGTTATAACCTCATGTTCACAATTAACGTACCACTTAATTCTATATAATTTTTATAAATTTGATTGAATTAATTTTTAACATAAATACAATTTAACTGGAGATAATTAAATATTTTTAATGGAAACAATTACAAATTCAGAAACAAAATTATATTGGAAATCTTAAAAAAACTATAAACACAAAAAAACAACTAACGAAAGAGTAAAAGTTAATAGCGCGTGACCCTCCCCTAGCCCTGATAACTGCTTGTATTCACCACGGTAAGCGCCCCTTCAAATTTTGGTTTACTTCTTGGGGAATATCCCACTCGGCTTGTTCCAATTCCTGGAGATTACTAGTAGTTGGTAAATCTCGCCTAACTGAATTTTTTAGAGCATCCGAAATGTGCTCTATTGGATTTAAATCTGGGCTTTGTGGTGGCTTTGTACGTAATCCAAAATTTATCTGGCGATGTGAGGCCTCGTATTATCCTGCATGAACATGAAATTTTCCCTATAGTTGGTGCGAAAGGCATTACATCGTCCTGAATAATGTTCTCTTGATAGTATTCAGCATTAGTAGTTATGTTATGCCGACTTTGGGTCAAAAGTTCTATAAGAAATACATGTGGCTAAAAAATGGATCAATTCATGGGGACCCAATTCATCATCAAAATTTGATATTTTTAGGGTTTCATAAGAAAATACAATATAGGAAAAGTTAACCAACATCTGATCATTTAATCAAATTTTGCGTACTTGACCTAGCAATACACAATTCGGATAAAAACGGTGTCCCAGAAATCCCATGTTGATCAAATTAGATGGAAAACATCAAATTTCGTTGATGAATTTATGGAACTTTTGAACCAAAGTGGGCATAGCATAACTACTATTTAAAACCTTTGGCGAGCAGGGATGAACTTCTTGTGGGCGTCGAAGCAAATAGCTTCCTAGAACATTCTTGATCACCCACCAAAGGAATCTCTTGTGAGACTGTGCAGGCATGGGACTTCCCCAGTTCTTCGCCATACTCTTTAGCGACCATTTGGAGATTTTAAACTTACGTAATCTCGTCCGAAAACACAACTCGCTTCCAATCTTCAACTGTCCAATCTGCATGATTTCTGGGAATGCTCAAATTATGTATTCTGTGCGCTGGGGTAATGGTCCAACTGTAGACCTCCTACTACTAAATCTTACTTCCCTCAACCTTTATATTTAAAGCAGAGACTCTAACATTTCTAACCGCTATAAGCTTTTTGTAAATTAAACTCTTTGACGTAATGTTAAAAAAGTGATATTTTTAAGAAGTGATATATAAAGAGAGTAAAAGAGGTGAGAATGGAGTAAATAGTATGGAATAAATAGAAGGATTTTAAAACATTTTAAGCATAACAAATGTATAAAATATTTTCAACAATTAAAATCAAGATTATAGTTCAGACAAAATATACATCGCATTATTAATCATTTATTTTATTTGTGTCATATAAGTTGTAATGTATGTTTAGAATAAAATATATGAATTAATAATACAGTCGGACAATGTGGCAACATCGCAATTTAATCAAAGTAACGTGAATACTAAAGCGCAAGCCCAACCTTATTTATCGATCCGGACTCAAACATTGTGACTATCGCGTATTCCTAGCGCGCTTATTGGACTCGTACGATGCAACTACACCCAACGTGAAATAAACTTTCGGCTATTTTCACCAGAAATGTCAAAATTACTTTTTAAGTACATAAAACTGTTGTATTAGAACTAATATCAAATATTTTTAGGAAACACAAAAATTTTAGAAAATATATCAAACATCGAGTGCTGCGTTAATTTTAAATATGAGTTTAATTTCGAAGATTACAGCTAAGTTTTTAAATCGGAAACATGGCAACTTCGCATTCTATTAAAGTTATTGCAAATTTGCATATAATGTTCTATACGCATTTGTGGAAAAATGGGACACTGGTGATTGGCCGTCTGACTGGTAAACCTCGGTCATAATGCCACTGTATAGGAACGGATCAACGAGAAACTACTAATTTTCGTGTGATGGCTCTCATTTCTCACCTGAACAAGGTCATGCTTATGTGATGCCGTAGAGACTACAGGATTTTCTCTCGTGGCAAATAGCACCGGAATAGGCAGGCTTTGTTAAGGGCAGAGGCGAACAGATGCTCAACCTACGTCAACTGATAGAAATAGCAAGAGTGTATTACACACCCATGTATATCTGCTTAATCGATTATGAAAGGTCTTCGATAATCTAAAATGGTAAAATGGGACAAACTTTGGAACATGGTACAAAGCGACCCACCTTGTCCATGTCCTGAAGAGTTTATACGATACGTTTCATTCGGTTGTAAAAATTGACAACTTATTGTGCAAATGCATCATCAGAAAGGGTGTGATCAAGAATGTATCATGTTACCCCTATTGTTTAACACCTATAACGAGTTCATCCAGCGACTTGTCTTAGAGGATCGGACCGGGGGCGTAACGATAGAAGGAAATAAAATCTCGAATCTGCGCTTCGAGGATGACACTGCACTTATAGCGGCTAGCCAGGGTGACTTCAAGCGGATGATGAACATACTGGAGTTGATAAGCGATGAATATGGCTTACACATAAGCGCTAAAAACCAAGGTAATAAGTTTCGACAGGAAAGCCCTCAATCGGCTAGACATTAATAAGATTGGGAACTATGAGGTGGTGAGCCAATTTATATATCTGGGCGGCGTTGTAAATAATGAGTGCAATTGCGAGCTGGAAATACTAAAATGGATCCAGTTGGATAGTAATGCTATGTCACAGTTCATTGAAGCAGTGTTGAATCCAAACGGTTTACTCCGGGGCAGGAGGGGGGGGGGGCGGACTACATGAGCCGAGGGTGATGTGTAGGTTACCCCACTGACGCCAGAGTGTCGAGCGGGACGCTAAATGCCCAGAATGTATTAAATAAATTGTGTGAGCACATATTAGCGAAATGAAGTGGAAATGTGTAACACCACACATAAACTACAGTTTTGATGACCTTGTTTTGTTTACGTCCCATTTCCACATTTTTAAAATAAAAAGCACCTTCCTAGATAATGTCAGGGCACACATAAACTACATTTAATAGATTAACTCCGGGGGGGGGGAGCAACCCGGCGGCTCATCACTGCATTAAAGTCTGGCGAGATATCTCAATAACTACGAAACCCAAAATAGTTTGGTTAACACCTAGTGATGATGTATGCATCAGAAACTTCAGCCGAAACAGCGATTCTCCGCGCTAATCTACTGGAAGATGTTGTCATTCTTTGGTCATATAGCCCGCAGTAAATATATGGAGCGGTGATGGTTTAGGGGAAGCCATATGGAAGGAATCGCCGCGGTAGATCCCTACACACGGATTGACTTGGTAGAAAAGCTATGCGACAAAATCTTAGAGAAAGCTACAAGACTCGCCGAACATCGAAGCAGGTGGAGAGAGACGATGAGGACTGCTCTACAAACAGTAACATAGAAGGAGCCACCAAGCGTCTGTCAAGATGCTAGGACTAAGAAGAACAAGAAGAAGACGCCTTTGTGTTGCATCTAGTTTTGATTTAAATTACATAACAATTAATTTATATACTGTAACGTAATTTTAACGTTTATGATACTAAATAAAACATACTTAAAACCTTGAAGCCAATAAATGAATACGATTGTTTTATTTAAAATAATGATGTACCTACCTAAAAATGGCCCACCTATTAGAATTAATAATCCATTGACAAACATTTGCATACCAGAGGCATTTGCTAATCGTTCAAGCGGTACATAATCTGGTAAAACTAGTACCCAGAAAACGGTTCGTACTCCTTTCGCAACTCCAAGAAACACTGCAACTCCCAACAAATGTGTGTATTCATCAAAAAATAACAACGCTACAAACAGAATAAAATTTCATAATTATTTGAACAAAACATTATGCTTTGATCAATTTCAATGTTTGAACATACGATTCGAGAGTAGACATTGAACGCGTAGAGGATTGCTGATATTTCAGAAAACAGTAAAAGCATTAATCATGTGGTGTGACTGACTGTAATATGATGAGAATATGTGAGTACAACGATCTGGGGCCTCAAAGATACGACTACATCATAAAAACTTTTTAATTGCTTTCCGATTATCAAAAAAAAATGGATCGGAATATCTTCAGCTGTTAGCAATAGTAGGAGTCACACAATTTTATTAAAACCGCAATATCTTTTAATGATTATAGAACAATAAATATATAAACAATTATTCTTTCCAATATTCGATGTATTCCCTTCTCGGATTCTAATGTAGAGATCTTTAAATATATAATCTAAGGTAAAATGCGAGCGATCTATTAGACACATTCAAAATAATCCAGCACACTCCTTGTAATTTGGAAGCAGCTATAAACATCTCCGCGTCGAGGAAGAAATTGGTGGCAAAGAGAAATAAGAAGTAGTTTTACGCGAATATATTTTCTATATGTTAGAGAAAATATATTCTGTATGTTATAGGGAGATCATTACTTCTATATGATAGAGAAGTAATCATTGAAAAAATAATTTATACAATGGACCTTTAATGAGTAAGATGAAGTGAACTCTCTCGTGTAGGGTTCGCTCGCGAGAGGGAGTCACAATCGACGATAACATATAAACGAAAAAAATCATAAGGGGACGTTCAATTATTGCTTAGAATTTTCTTAGATTGTTTAGATCAAAAGCGTTTATAATTGTTAGAATTTTATGAAGTACTCTTAGTTTTATCGTTAATTTTTTGTGTTATAAAAACGATGGCGGATATTCAGATGTGAGTAAATATTTATTTTTTTCGACATTAAAATAGCAAAATCAGTATTTATTATTTTACCTGATCTGGATAATATCAGCAAAACCAGTGAGAACATATACATTATACGTGACGGTTGTTTCACTAATTCCCCCAAATAGGGTGCTAGAAATCGGAATATAATATCACTGATCGCCAGTACTGATATAAATGTAGCTATTTGACTTGTGTCCAAACCAAAATCTGACATTATTAATGGAGTGAGCAGTGAAAAATTTAGTTCACCAAATACAGCTAATGACAGCCCTGGAAATTTTAATGTTAAATTATAAATTATCTGTAACCAACATTGTTTTTATAGTATGGTGAAAAACTTGGCATTAGCTATGGCAGTGAGAAATATTACTTACCAATCATAATATTAACGTAAGTTGGGTCTTTTAATAAATTTAGATCGAACACATTAATTAAGTTTTGTTTAATTTTTTGTAACACACTAGTATCTTCATCTCTAGCGGAGTTTGTCGGTTTCTTAATTGTCATATTCGGATTATAAATCGATTTATTTTTATCCGATACCTCATCATCTGGTAATATTGCTAACGTGGCTTCGTCATGCGAAGCGGTCGAAGGCGAACGAATCCTACCATTTTGTCGCTGGTTTATTGAAGCATTCGATGCCCATATTTTACATGATGTGTGAGATGGTTTATAACTACTAACTGATTCTGTACGACGACGAGCTATAAACAATTTTGAGATTATTTATTTTTTAAGTCAATTTAAAAAAAATAGGGGGGGGGGAGGGGTCGAAGTAGACATTATTTTGCGTGCTTGCTATTAGCAGCACGATTTGAAAGTTTCTAAGTTCGCTACATCGAATTAGTTATAATTTTTTCATGATTACTGTGTAATATTTATTAAAATTATCGTTTCATAAACTGTAAATAACATTTAATATGTTATTTACTAGTTACAACATCGGGAAGCGCTATTTTTTCTATCACGAGACAGCTGATATAGAAAATAAATGAGATTATCAGGTCGAAAATAAACATCGAAACACGAGTAACTGCCAAATTACTGGAAAAAAGAGTGTCTTCCGACATACTAACTAAATATTTTTATATTATTTTTTTAAGAATGCTTGTTTAAATTTTATTCAATAACGTTATGCTTCTACAAAGTTGTTAAATTAAATAAATACAATTTTTATTTTCTAAGAAATGTTTTTCTTTGAATATCGATTTTTTTAAAATTAATGGTAGAAACGAGATATTACACCAGGTTTATGTTGTGTTGGATGCAAGTCTGTACTATACCTCCATGTAGTTCAAATAGCACATACATATGGTATGCGTTGAACTTAAAGTGACTACGCACTTGTATCTGACTGAAGTCAATATAGATCCATATTTTTCTTTTCATAGTGCCAAATTTAGATGAATTTGAACATCAACATATGAAAAACAAAACTAAAGATAGCATTTGTTTTATATCTATTCACTTATATAATCTTCCCTTTCTTTTTTATCGCTTCTGCTCTCTGAAATTTAGCAAAATAATGCTGTAATATGATGCTTTGAATTTGGAAACCAATAACATTTTCGCCGATAATTTTAAAAATAAATTAAAAAATGAAATTTAAGTTTTCATATGATTTGATTTTAATAGTTATGCTTGTGTGCTTTAAACATGGATATTTTTCCTTTAGAGAGTTTGTTTTACTCTTAAGTTTGTGACAAATTATGATTAAATATAGTCTATATTTTGTTTAATTTTTTATGAATTAATAAAATGTATTTAAACAAAATTGCGATAATCTATGGTATAATGGCTGCTCTGTAATGCTCTGTTAATAGCTATTTGTTTACCTTGATGTAGTGATAAAACACTTCCAGCCAGAGGTGTGTCAAAGCCATAGATGCTATTCACTTCGACGTCATAATCCAATGATGCTATTGATTTGGTTACAGAATTCTCTCTTCTCTTTTTCGAATAATGCGCTGAATCTAGAAAGAAGACAATCAATTTAATATTTTTCTTGTACTTCCATTTTTAACTTCAGATGATTATTTATACTTAATCTTTTATAAAAACAAATAAGTTGTTAATAGTATTAAGTTGTAGCAAAAAATAAAAATTATAGGATTTATTCAAAATGTGGAACTCGCAGTTTTGATTGAAAGCACTCAAGAGTTTAATGAAAGTCTTGGTGACATGATTTAGGAAACTATCATTGCACAAAATTGGGTTCTAACCTCTTCGCAGCATGCTTCATCTGTCTTCCATCCCCAATATTAATTCTTATTTTATTTTTCTTGGACGAATTTTGTTTTTAGCAATAATTATTCTTACAGTACTCTTGAGCGAAATGATTTTTTCCTTTGAATTTCAACATACCTTGCCCTAAATCTATTTGGCAACTATACGCACTTTATACATCCACACTGAAAATAATTTATTCTGCTAAATTCGCGATGGTGAAGTTACGTCTTGTTTCTCCACCAGATGTAATTTTATTGACGCTCCTACAGCTGGATTTAGTGGGCATGTAATTGGCAGAAAATATTTTTGGTTAATCACCTCGTGCTTTATTTCAGCTTTGTAGCTTTAGTATCTAATTAATTGCACGTTAGTTGCTATTTATTTGTCTATCAATATAAGTATTAAGTACTGGAGTTTTTCGAAAACATGTAGGATCTAGGATGTATCCTTTTCCGCCCTTTTTAGTTTTACTGTTTGTCAGCTCCAAAAGTTCCTTTTCTGAATTAGTTTCTAGCATGACTACCACAATTCCAGCAGCATAGAACTTTGTTTGTATTTCCAATATTTTTCTCCAGAATTGTTTCCACTAGTTTACTTAGATCCTTTCATTATATCTCCTTATTTTGGTCCATACATTGTTCCTGATCAATGTTAATAGGATAGGCGTAGAAAAGAACTCACTCAAACAGAAAATGCTCGCCGGTAATAACAACTGTACTTGTAGTAATTGTATGTTCTTGTAAAAACTATCAAATCGTAATTGAAATCATTAAATAACTTACCTGGGGAAGTAAGTAAAGTCACTGTTGTTTCATCTCTTCCAATAGTTTGTCCATCATTACGTTCACTTCCAAGTTCTTTACCATTAGCAATCTTTTGTTCATCATCTTTATCAGGTTCACCTTGTTCTTCATCTGGAAGTTGTTCAGGCACTAAATACCATTTAATCGGTCTCAACAATGATGCAGCAACAAATGAATTAGCTGAAATTGCGCCCAAAATTAGCATAGCCCATTGGACACCGTATAGCGACATCAAGACACTGATTAATTGTGGAATAAGAATTGGACCCAATCCGGTCATTGTAACTGTGAAACCGGTTGCTCGGCTTCGCTTCTTTACAAAGTATGAATTTAGGGCAAGAGAGAAAGCGGACATACCAAAGCCCATACCAATTGCTATAAAATAAAATAAATATTTGCATTATATATCAAATAAATAAATATCTCTTATCATCTTAACTTCCGATTATAATCGGAACTCAATTATATTTACTCAATTATATTTATTTATGTCATATAGAACTAAAATTGGCGGATACTACTAGTGTATTTAATGTATAGTAATACCTATAAAACCAGATGGCGTAAGAATATTGTTAATTTTGTTTCGGGGATCCCCACAATATCAAATTAGAATTCCTTTATATATCCTATATCTCCCATAATACGCACACGTTCTGCGCAAATAAATTGTAAGAAAAGACTAAAAAGGACTTACTAACATGTAATGAACCCATAAGTGACAATAAACACCGGAAATGAGTTTGCAAATGCAGTCATGATAACACCACTACTGCAAAATATAGCAGAGCAATAGGCCAATTTTCTATAACCGAATCGCTTCAGCAATGGTCCATTGATGAGTCCGACTAGGAATGTAAGGGAACCATTTGTAGTGAGGATTGTCGCGCTATCTCGTGCCGAAAAATTTAAGCTTGCAAATTTGTCCTTGAAAACCAGCGCGAAGTTCTGCATAATTGGTACTTGCGTTAACTGAAAAAAAAAGGACACATTATTAGAATTGTTTGATAGTGTGCAAATTATTGTAGTGCTTATATTGCAAATAGTTTTACCAACTTCTGATGGAAACAATACACATACGTACGCAAATTTTTCCCCGATACCTAAATGGAGAAAACTATTGGCCTATATAAGAGGAAATTGTCCTGGTGTATATAAAAGGACTCCTATCTAGAATTTTATGCTAACCACTAGCTTAAAGACTAGTTTTCAAATTCAGCGCTTTAAATGAGAGAATTTCATAAGCCAAACAATCCGAATTTCATGAACAATGTGGATCAAAGCGAGGCTTATCCAAGTGCAATGTAGTTGCTATTGTTTCATCCAAGTCAATTAAAATTGTTGTAAGTGGACATATATAAATACATCAAGTGTGCCATAACGCTGCCTGTATAACCACTATATTTCAGTCCAAGGATATCCAATACGGGAGACCTATGTCCAGCAGTGGACGCGATTGGTCGCTTGATGATGATGATGATGATGATGATGAAGGGTATCCAATTATATCCTATTGAGGTTATAGTTGAAAATGACGCTGTCAAAATACTTAGGACTTACAGATTTCATACAATTTGGTAAATAGGCCTGAACCAACCTAATATTGAGCTCTTAAATTGAAATATTCCTTATCGAATATTTTGCACATAAGAATATTGCAAATAAGAAACAAGGAAAGTGGTCAAAAATCAAAGTTTGCCATAAGAATTACGGAACCAATATCCACATCATTCAGGCGCGCATGCAGGTGGTGTTTTAGGGGTTTGTACCCTTCCCCATCTCCCCATCCTTGTATTAATTGGATTGGACTTAATTGGATAACAAGTCGAAATCAATACATACAAAACAATGATTCACGCTGCACTCAAAAGTACTCCAGTACAAGCAAGAATCAGGCGGAAGCACTGGATGTCAGATGCAACCATCCAACTTAT
>WYDF02049700.1:0-12143 GCA_009867245.2 Adranes taylori | reverse complement strand
CATGTCGCTGGCCATCAAACTCAGGTTCATTTCATATCAAACTGAGCCACAACGAAGTGTGGTCGGGTTTAGCGAGTAATTTATAAATTCTGTCTACGCGCTAACTTAACATTTGCTCTCTGATTCCGATTGAATTAAGTGTCTTTTGATTGGAAGTAGAATTTAATTATCCTGTTAAAGCTAACTCAATTCCATGTCACAATTTTAAATGTGACAATATAATACACGTGACCCAATTACATTACATAGTTATATTTTTTATAAAAATATATTCACAATATATTTTAACCATGTAAAACAAAAAACTAAATAAACCAATCCCTCACCTTTTTTGTTTTCTCTCTGCCTAGAAGGAATAAGACATTTCCTAATTTTTTTAACCTGTTTATTTATTTATCCCTCCTCTCCCTTTTCTTTTCTCAACTATCCCATCATTCCTGTACCCGTTACTTCATCTCTCACATACACACTTACACCCCTCTAACCTTCTTTTTTTCCCTCCTCCCTTAACAAATAGGCAATCTTTCCCTCTGTTTCATCTCCTTAATGCCCTTCTCTCTTTTTTTTCTTCAATAATTATTTCCATTATCCCTATACCTTTTATTCATCCTGCCAAACACTGTCTTAAATTACTCGCCAAACACTTTAGTAACAAAGGAAATATGGTGCTAACCACTAAAATGACACAAAAAATTGCTAAAATGGAATTTACAAACTTGAAAACATTGGTACTACAAGAATTAGACAATAGACCAATTGACAAAGTTAGAAGTAAACTGCTAATTACAATGCAATATTAGCTTATCTAGAAAAGAAAAGTTTATTCCATAACGAAAATCACACGAGGGACCTCGTAGAAATGATTGCGTTTTATCATCGAAATAAGATTGGTTAAACGTCGCATACATCAGTCGCGCCGAACGTGGGTTTTAATCTCTAAATGTACAAATCCCTTGTAGTTCTGCCGGTTCATATAATAATGGAACCGGTAGCAAAAGTTTACAATTTACATTAAGGGAGTACATTATTTTGATTGATAAACATAAAATAAACCCTACCTAAAACTTCTTTTGTGGTATTGTATATTATTGTTTCCAAATAATGAGCGGCTTCAATAAATGTAGGTTCGATAGCAGCAAGCATTCGATGCCAGTTGTCCGACAGCAATTTATACGTCTGGCTCCATAACTGCTCCATTAAACGTATAAATGACACGTGCAAATCTTTGATAAAATTATCATATTTTTCCACTAGCTGGCTTAGTGCTTCAGAAAGATGTTCAACGGAGTCACCTTCAAATAATCCATTTACAAATTCCGTTGCATTCCGATAATAAATTTTTACCTGAAAATTTGTATAAAAATAAAAATATCTTGTACTATTGATTAACTAGAAGTCGGTCGTTAATGGATTGCAAATTAAATTTATGATGTAACGACAAAAAAAAAATTTAGACTGTATAGGTTTTAAATATTTAAATGATTAAATGGAATAATCTCAAAAAGATAGGAATTCATTAAAATCAATAAATTCCATAAAATAATGTAGCAATCTATCATTATAATTTCATTTAATTATACAAACTTAAATAAATTAATCTCAGAATAAAATATCTATCTGAAAAATAGACATGCGTAATGGGACAGGACGCAGGTGTTACTTTGTAGATGAAAGGTAAGCTAGCCGCGACGCAAAAAACTGGAAACAAGGGGAAGACAAAAAGTCTTTTTACGCGAATGAGAACGACCTACGTCGTACATCCGCGAACATTCAGAATAGGCGTTTTTCGTTTATGAAGTTAGAAAGAGATAATAGAAAAATAAATTAAGTAACAAGCTTTCTAGTTCGTAGAGGTGAGATGCAACAAACTTTTGCGAATCAGATACAAATTGTTACGTGATTAGTGGCTTGAAAGTATAAAAGCGAAAACTCTGTGAGAAAGGAATCCAGTTAGTGACAGATTTTATCCAGATCTTTTACCAGCCTTGAACAATTTGTTTCTATCAGTTCAATTAAATTACGCGTACTTTCCTATTTTTTATTTCTTGCCATGAGAATTATGGCAGACGGTCAGATGTAAGTAGGTGATTATTTAATTATAAATCTTGATTAAGAAATTCAAACACCTTAAGTTCTTTTGTTTTATTCTGAGTAAATAATTTTATTCATTGTAACTAATTTTCGTTTAATTACAAGCTAACAATCAATTAACTTTTATTTATATGTTGCTTACTACTTTTTATATTTATTTAGAAGTTGAGACTAAAGTTTATCGTTGGAAAATAAATGCAAATTTAATAAATTAGAACCGCACTATATTTTCTTATATTGTGAGTCAACCAATCCCTTATTAATTAGTCTCTTATTATTATGATTAATTAAATACTGCTTGACCGTTGTTTTATTTATTTCCGAATCAGACGAAAATTGTGTTGTTTCCGTATTAACATGCAGATCGAATTAATCTTAACCGCTACTTGTTTTCTTATTTGGCAAGGCAAAATCCATAGATCCTCAATCATGTTGCATGTAGCAATGTTGTTGCACGTAAAATAAATAATTTTGTTTGAATCTTGGTTTTAATCAAGCTTCTATAAAACAGTGTTTACTTGTACCAGTGTATGAATTTATTAAATCCCCATAAATTGTTTATTATCTCAAACTACGCGTCATAAGGAACAATGTTTCATATAAAAAGTTTTACGGTACGCACCATAGGCAACTACGAGGAAAATGTGAGTCAAAAGCCGCCTTAGGCCGCGGAAAAGTATGCAGCGAAGCTGTCCGCGTCGTAGGCCCAAGACCGTAGAAATATGGGGACCGGAGGATTTATGGGTAGGTGATTTGTAGGTTAGACTAATGTTGTTTAGTTTACCCTAAATACTATTGTGTTAATTCTATTTAATAGACGACTTAAAAGGTGACATTCAAAACCGAAGATTCAACTTTTGTTTTATGGGAAGATTCAACTTAAGTTGTAACATCGTAGGACTTTCAGTATATGAAAGATGGAGTGGCGATCACGTTCACGAATGTTTATTATTGAAATTGCGAGTAGCTCATAACATCACAATTGTAGGACAAATGGTTCAAACTAGAGACGATACAACAGAGAACTTGAATATTTGGACGTGAATGGCTGTGTCCTATCGCCATTATTTAATTTATATTCGGGATTTATTATGGGCGAGGCGTTAAACGAACTTGACGTTGGGGTAATAGTTAACGGAATAGCCATCAATAATTCAGATACGCGGATGATACGATGTTAATAGCTATCAGCGTCAAAGAAAACAAAAGGGCTGGTCTTCAGTAAAATTCCAAAGAGTATTTGGCAAGCATTAACAATTGACAATGATGTCGTCGAGAGAGTACAGCATTTCAAATAGCTTAGGTGTTATTTGAACGAATCTGGTGAAAATGGTCAAGAAATGCGGAATAGAGCAGGCCAAAATAGGGTTTATGAAAATGAAGAGGGTTTTGACCTCTCTCGTGGCCCATCAATAACACTCTGCCTAAGATTGCAAGCATAGACACTTACAAATGCTCTGTGAAGGCGATTATAGGCATTTATAATGTGGGCGTACAGAAGAATATTAAGATTTTCGTGGATGGCGCGTAAAGCTAATGTGGAGTTGTTGGCTCAAATGCAGAAGCAGACAAAAGTAATAAATACAATAAAGCGGCGGCAGTTGGAATATTTCGATCATGTGATGCGAAATGATAAGTACGTGCTTCTTCAATACATCATTCAGCAATTTTATATAGCCATCGCATGAAATAAAGCACAGTACGTGAAAACCCCCCCCCAGTACGTGAAAACCATTATTAAAAAAATATTCAGTCACAAAGCGATATTTTTCCAGTATTGAATTTAATAGAGTATGTTTTTTCAAGCAAAACACAGAAAACGAATTTCGGTCACTGTTATCTTACCACCATTGAGTCCATAATTTTAATATACGTCTTAATCGCAACTTCAGTCTTTCTTTCATTGATTGTTGTAGAATATTGTTTTGAATAACTCGACCGATTCGTAACATGACCGATTCAATATTGGTAACTTGACCGTAACTATGACCGATTCAGTTTTCAGCGAGGAAAGACGGGACATAGATGTCACCTTAAACACTCAAAACCTAGCAAAAGGCATCGAAGACTGGCAGGTACTTTGCAAAGAAACTGGCAGCGACCACAATTGCATGAAATTTATTATTAAACAAGATCAACATAAACGGTGGAAGCATATGGATGCTCAACAAAAAACCTAGACAATGAGAAACTGTGCAAACAGCTTACACAAATAAAAATTACAAACACAATATCTACAATAGAAAAGTAAACGGAAATTCTTATGCGAGAGACTACTAAAGCATACAATCAAAACGTGCCAAAAAGAATAAAAGGATTCAGAAGATGTGCCCATTGGTGGAATGAAGAAATTGCAGAACGAAGTAACAATTTTCATGCTGCAAAGTAAAAAAAAAACTGGTTAACTAAGAGGGAAAACACCACAATCTTCAAACGTAGAAGAACTAGTGGAATCTCTGTTTCATTCACATCCAGAAAGGAATGCCGAGGAAAAATATTCTATAGATGTTGATCATAGCCTTCTATTTGAAGAAAAAGAACTCCTAGAAGCAGTCAAACACTTAACTACAGAGAAAGCAACCAGACCCGACAAGATACTCAACGAAGTGATCAAGTTACTGATTATGGAGAATTCCGAAGTAGCATTTCAAGTGTTTAACTACGTTTTACGAACGGGTCAGATACACACTCGACGGGAAACGGCCGATCTTCTACTAATTCCAAAAGTCATGAACACAGTGATTTACCAAAATAAGTACAGGCCAATATGGTTTCTAGAGAACATCACTAAGTTGCTGGATAGATTGCTACTACATGGACGATCAAATTTGGATGCTATACAGGCTATTAAATGAGCTTAAGTCAAGAAAAAGCGTACAGAGAACCTATGTGTTCTTATAACCGTTGACATCAAACATTCAGTTAATTCGGTGAGCTGGACAGACTTCCTAGGCGACGCAGAGTCTAACCTGGTTTATGCAACCCAAATATGGGCGTACTCCCTCAAAATAAAATGAAATGCTTCTCTCACGCTGAAAGCACAACTAACAACCAGCTCTCCTTCGGATAACTACAGCATATAGAACAACGTCGATGTAAGATTTGACGGTAATATCAGGAATTGCACCAATCACACTACTAACTGAAGAGTGGATAATGCTGCACACTAAAAGAAGCAGTAGCAGCAGTAAGAAAGACAATAAATTTCATATAGAGAAATACTGCAGCAAAACTGGAAAATTCTATGGAGTAACACAGAAAAGGTTGCTTGGACAAGGAAATTGATCTCAGATATTAAACGCTAGATTGATTCAAAACTCAGAAGCCTCAACTTTTTTCTCACACATTCACTAACAGGGCATGGCAACTTTACATCGTACTTGAACAGAATGGGGAAAATAGAAAGCCCAGAATGCTACTACTGCTCCGAGCCATATGATAATGCGTAGTACATTATTCTATTGCATTGCATAGGAAGAAGAACACATAATACTAAAAAGGGTACTTGGCGAAGACGTTGAATCCCGAAACATATTAGACAAGATGCTGGAATCAGACAAAAACTAGAATGCAGTAAATGATTTCGTCTGGAAAATTATGAAAAGAAAACAAGAAACTACTTCGGTAAAAAAAAAGATAAGTAAACCGGTACTCTGTGAAATCCAGACGATATATAACAAGAGATAGCAAGTCGCCTAAACCCCTAATCCGATATGAGAAACGTAGCGGTTGGGGGAAGTAAGGCATAGGACTTAAACAAAATTACGAGAAGTAAACGCAAGTTACTAAGGTATTTACCGGTATCAAAAGGGCCACTTAAGCAAATGCTCTAAGTCCTATTAACAAAAAATTTTATTATTCTGTTGATTGGAATAGATATAATTATTTTCAAGCACGTATCCAAGAATATTTTGTAATAAATTAAATACTGTTGTACTGTGGGATTAGAAGGTATGTAAACGTGAAATTAGTTACACATTAATATATAAACATTACAAAAATAGTGTTGTGTAAGCTGTAACCCGGAAGAGTACAGACTATACTTAGTACACGTTCTTATTTAAAATTTTTTTTTTCAAACTTATTTTTGAAAAAAATCTTTTCAAATAATTTATGGGTAAGCAAATTCATGAGTACAGCACGTTAGGGCTAGATTAGGAAATCTGGCATAGGCATAAATAACATGCTAGGGAGTTACCGATTGCAGACTAGATCATGCTGGACTAAAATTCTTAAATTATTGGAATTGACACTCACTACCTATCCCCGCCACAAATGCACTGTTCCTTTTCCGCTCTGAAGTTTTGTTAGGAATTCTAGAGGACAATAAAGACTTTTTGCTTTTGGATTAATTTCATTAGTGGAAGAATATTCTCATGAAAAAAGTTTTTATGATGACGTTATAGATGAGTTGGT
Source organism: Adranes taylori (assembly GCA_009867245.2). Classification (NCBI taxonomy): domain Eukaryota; kingdom Metazoa; phylum Arthropoda; class Insecta; order Coleoptera; family Staphylinidae; genus Adranes; species Adranes taylori. The sequence continues at coordinate 5,636 of WYDF02049700.1, read as the reverse complement.
AAAAGAAAATAAACGTATGGCACTTTATTTTAAGTAAAGTAAGATTATCTTATGGTTTGTAAAAAATGTCTCTTTTGCATCAAAAATTTTATGTTTACGGTTTTATTTTACTCTTCAGCTTTCCCTTTAGTGAGGTTCTAGATTCGACAGTAATTAGCAGCAAACCAAACCATTGAAAATACTTACCTAAAATTTTCAATATTAACAGAACAATGGTGGTACCAAACTAGTTTTCACGAAGTAATAGAGTAAGTTGCTTGCTAACAATTGCGTTTGCAACATATATTTTAATTTAATTGGCTCATCAGATCTCCTAGGCCTGTATGAAGCTACATACCAGATTTACAGATCATTTAGGGTTTCCTTCTCTGTATAGAGCCTGTAGCAGTTCTGATTTTACTCTATTGGTTGGTGAAAAATAGTTATCGGAAATAAATTTTGTATGAGATAATACGGCCTATTATTATCGGAAAACATAAAATATTTCACCTTCTCTATAACCCATGAGATACTCTTCTGTATTCTTTTTCCTGAATCGCCCATAACTTCCAATATCTCACTAAATATTGCAGGCAATGATTCAATGTGTGAGCTCAAAGTAAGTTCATCGACGACAAAAACTATTATTGATGTTAAATCTTTCACGTAAAACTCATTTGAATGATAAGACTTATTACAAAAAGATTTTAAATCCTCAATGTCCTCTTCTATAACGCGTAACTTTCTGAAAATAGAATAGAATATTGGCATTATTATAAGAATTTATTGGCATAATCATAAGTAAAATACATCTAATTTTCAATGAAATAATATTGTAAACAGTACATAATTCTGTAACTAAAAGTAGACGGAATGCAGGAATATCACAATTTAGGGATGGGGGGAGAGCAATTTTAATGGACTGGTAATGTTAAATTAAAGGTAATGTTAAATCTTACTATCAAAAATACTTAATTTTGCTACTGTTAGTAGTAATCAAAATATTAATTTAAATAAGGCCAATAAAAACGATATTCAAAATTTTCACGTAAATGTCATTACATATTTTGATGGGACCCATGCAACTATACCTTTGTTTATTGGGACGTACTAAAATTTAGTTTCAACAATATTAGATACCACTAATGAAAATAAACTAGAAATCAATGAGTTTTCAGAATTATAATTAACAAACTAACCTTAGAGCTCACAGTTAAGTAAGTACTAGGGATTATACTACTACTTGATCTAGAATTAAAGAACTCTTGTTCCGTATTTTGCTGATCAAAGGAATGAAGATTCTTTATTGATTTCTATACTAGTAATAATTCTACAATAATTAAATTCATAAAATAAAAAAGTGGGCCTTGATAAGATGAAAATTTAATAGGCTGGTAAAGTTAAATTAAATAACAAAAAATTTACTTCAAATCTTAACATCAAAAAACTTAATTTTACTAGTGTTAGTAGTAATCAAAATATTAATGTAAATATGGCCAGTACAAATGACATTCAACATTTTCACGTTAATGTCTACCCATCCTTTGATGGCACCCAATCAACTTTACCTTTGATTATTGGGGCGTGTGAAAATTTAATTTCAATTTCATTTTGAAAATTTAATTTCACATTCTTAGATACCACTAATGAAAATAATCCTAGAAATCAATGGGTTTTCAGAATTATAATTAGTAAATTAACAGGTAGAGCTCAAAGTTTAATAGGTACTAGGGAAAATGCTAGTACATGGATCAGAATTAAATTTCTCTTATATCAGTATTTTGCTGATCAAAGGGATGAAGATTGTTAGTTGGGGATTTAATGCATTTAAAACAAAACCCTAAAGAAAATGCGTATCAATACAGAATGAAAATTCAAGATTACAGATGTTTATTACAAAGAAAAAATCAGTTAACAGTTGCAGATGAGTTAGTTCGTAAAATTAGATGTATTTTATTTCAAGATGGCTTTATAAATATTTTTGTAGGGTCAATTAGTTTTAGCGATTTAAATGCAAAAGTCAAAGCACCTTTATGAGGCAATGGCATTTGTACTCGAAGAAGAGAGTTTTCAATACGGGTAAAAAGAAATAAAATACTTACAAAGGTGGAGGAAAACAAACCTAAGAATTTTCAAAATAATTTTTATAAAAACAATATATTAAATATAGTAAATTCAACAAAATCCTCATTATTTCCTACAAATAATAATAGTTCAAACAATTATTATTATCCATAATCTAGACTATAATTTTAATAATAATTCAAATCAATTTAGAAATAATATTTCGTGGTTGAGAAGAAATTTTAATTCTCTTAATTTACAAGATAATTTTCCACAATCTAATGAAAATACACAACAATCAGGTAAGATAAACCCTGGTTATATAGGACAAAACCAACCAAGGTTTAATAATAATTAACAAAATTTTATTCGAAATGTGCAACCTTACATCTCGTATACACCAAATTTTTCAAACGTAATCCAAACTATAAACCAACATATAAACCCACACCAATGGAAATATCTACATATGTTTGGCCCATTCAGAAAACAAAAAAAAAATAACAACAACAAATCCGATCTTATGCGCTCGATTTTGATGTAAATAAAATGTCTGAAACTAATCAATATAACGAAACTATCTACGCAGAATATTGAATTAAATAAAATTCTTAAACTAAAGAAATAAAAAAAACCAGGTGCGGCTTGACAATTTAGAAATTTAATAGGCTGGTAAAGTTAAATTAAAGAAAAAAAAACGTACTTAAGATCATCAATAAAATTTTGCACTAGAGGTTTGGCATCATTCCATATATCCGTAATTGTATCTGCAGTCTCCGATCGAATATAGTGCTTCCAATATTCAGCACTCTCCAAAATGTCGTTATAAAAACCAACAATTGCACCTTGCATACCTTCCTGAAATAAGTGTTGATTGATATTGTTGCTTAAGCAAAATTATTAAATATCTTTTTTACGAGCACAATTAAAATTTTCCAAAAGATTCGGCACATTATATATATTTTTTTTAATTAAAAATATTAATTAAGGACTTAATATAAATTAATTCTATAGTAGTTGCGCATTTCTTTGTACTTCTTTCTTAATAGCAACAATTCTCAAACGGTAGAGATCAAATACGGCGATAACGTACCATTCTCGATTCCGTCTAAAACTCAACAAATCTATGCCTTAACATGACAAGCAAAAAAAAGTGACAAACAACATAATTTATTGCTATAAAATCAGTAAATATCGTTTCTTAATTTTATGTACACTAAAACGTGTACGTAACTAAATATTGTATAATTTCCAAATGTTCATTTCAAAATTCAACTAATTTTCAAATTATTGAAAGAAACTGTACTATTAAAAAAAACCTAGAAGAGACCTGTAAATTAACTGCTTGTTTAAACGACGAATTGTATAAATTGCCCTCGTATAAATCAAAAATATTTACATTCATCAATGCTCAACTCAACAACGCAGTGCAATCATTACTATCCTCGCAATTGTTAGATCATTGTGTATCCTGTTTTGTTAGAAAACGATACGGTATTTAGTAGAGTAGAAATCATCATCGCTTTGCATCCGGCGCGGTATGCAGATCGGTGCGGTAAGTTCCAACCGCTAATGCCTCACATAGGATATTTCGCACTCAATTTAAAATGATTTCTACAATAGTAATAATTCTACAATAATTAAATTAAATTCATAAAATAAAAAAGTGCGCCTTGATAAGATGAAAATTTAATAGGCTGGTAAAGTTAAATTAAATAACAAAAAACTTACTTCAAATCTTAACATCAAAAAACTTAATTTGACTAGTGTTAGTAGTAATCAAAATATTAATGTAAATATGGCCAGTACAAATGACGTTCAACATTTTCACGTTAATGTCTACCCATCCTTTGATGGCATCCAATCAACTTTACCTTTGATTATTGGGGAGTGTGAAAATTTAATTTCAATTTCATTTTGAAAATTTAATTTCACATTCTTAGATACCACTAATGAAAATAATCCTAGAAATCAATGGGTTTTCAGAATTATAATTAGTAAATTAACAGGTAGAGCTCAAAGTTTAATAGGTACTAGGGAAGATGCTAGTACATGGATCAGAATTAAATTTCTCTTATATCAGTATTTTGCTGATCAAAGGGATGAAGATTGTTTAGTTGGGGATTTAATGCATTTACAACAAGACCCTAAAGAAAATGTGTACCAATACGGAATGAACATTCAAGATTATAGAAGTTTATTAGAAACAAAAATTCGGTTAACAGTTGCAGTTGAGTCAGTTCGTAAAATAATATTAGATACTTATGATAAGATGGCTTTACAAAACATTTGATATGTGTGGAACAAGCAGATCCATACTAGTCAATCTTGAAAACTGGGATGAAAAGATAAAGATTATGAAATGGAAAACTTACTTAAAGGACGTGGTATTGGTGGTATATTGCGGATAATCTAACAAAACCCGAAAGAGAGACGCCAAGAAGAATAAGAGAAGAAACAATGAAGAACAGGAAAGAACATGAGAGCATTAGAGTATGCTATGGGCAAGTATAGATAGGGAATAAGTTGTGGAAATCGAGTGAAGAGAAAGGTGGACAAAGAAGGTCGCCATGAGAGAGGTACTCGCGAACTGATTGAGCGTAAAGTAGGTAAGGAGGTGAAGTGACATAAAAGTCGAAGTGTAAGAAGAAGGTGTAACAGAAGTTGTCAAAGAAAATGAAATGAAGGAAGTGGCGGGAAGACTAGAACACTAAAAAGAACTAAGAAGATGTAATAGAGACTTCAGGGAATGTAAAACTACACACAGAATATAGGAACATATCAGGACTAGGTAACAAAATTAAGAGTAAGTAACTAAAGGGTTATTTGAGCCTAAATCTTATTCTAAAATTTTATTTACTCTAAAGACAGAAATTGATTGACAGATTAAATTCTAGGATTCCATTGTATAAATCATAAATAGTTTAAATTTTGGAGATGACGCTTAAATCAATAAATCAAACAATTAATCAATAAATCAAACTATAAAATCGAACTATTGTATTAATTCACAAGAGAGGGTAGAAATAGTTTAATGATTAGAAGAAATTATACTTATATATAAACGTCTAGCTTTGTCCGCCTGTCTGTCCATCCGTCTGTCTGGAACGCTTTTCATACTTATTTTGTCACGTTTAGTTTACATTCAATACTAGCAGTGGCTTGCATTTAAATTATTTTATTATGTTAGATTATATTATATAACTTAATTTTCTACTTCACTCTGTGTGAACCAATAAAATCCAAAAAACGCATAAATTTCAAGATAGACGCATATAGTTTCTTACTATTAATAAAAGAATTCAAGTACTTATATATAAACGTATAGCTTTGTCTGTCCGTCTGTCTGGAACGCTTTTGATACTTCTATATAAACATCTAGCTTTATCTGCCCGTCTGTCTGGAACACTTTTGACCCAAGTTGACCCAAGTGAACCCAAGTTTCTTTGGATTACGAAAAACACCGGTAGGAGACAAATAACCAAGTTTTTGGGTTACAAAAAAGTTAGTGGGGGCCAAATAACCCAACTCCCATGGGTTAAAAAAAGGTAGGGGTCAAATAACCCAACTTCTTTGGGTTATGGAAAAATGAA
>WYDF02049699.1:0-25486 GCA_009867245.2 Adranes taylori | reverse complement strand
GTTAAGAAAATTAAGAATCAAAGTTGCTTTATTTTGTTGATGGTTATCTAATGAAATGCAAGTAGTGGTGATTTCTAATTGGTGGTGGGTCACACTAGCGGTGGAAATTGTAGCTTGATGCGGTCAACATATCAAAGTATCGCATAGAAAACGCCTCGTTCAAAATTACGTTAAACTAATATGCAATCAGATTTGTTGAAAGCCAGAAGGGTAAAGCTTATTCAGAAAAAGTGGTTGGTGAAATACTTGATGTGACTCTTGTCGAAACAAATATTCGCCGACAAACGAAATCGGTTACATCGTTATTTTAAAATGATAAAAAAAAAGAAAAGCCGTTACGCATATTGGAGACGCAAAAAATCTCATATACAATGAGTGCCGCTGTCGTTGTACGATCGGTGGAGAGCATCAAAGCTTTGACACGACATATGCCGCCTGCTTATCTGTTCGGCGAAATCTGTTTGATGTTTACGTGTATAGATATATGTATACGTTGTCGGAAGCTGTGATCTTACCGTTTCTTCTGGTTCTGTTTTATTTTAACGTATTAAGATTACATCGGATAATTGATATTTTTTCCTTGATTTAAATAGTTTGTTATAATATTGATTAATTAATTGGTTAGGTTGTATATTATATTATATTTAATTGTATATTATATTTCTTTGATGAATTAGATTAGTTAATTTAGATATATTGTTAGAGGATTTCTCATTTAGATTATGATGTATTAAGAAATTGCTTATTGCGATTATTAATTAATTGAATTAATGAGAATCTTATGTCAAATCGGCAACAGTAGTACACATTTCAAAATGGGTGCTCATAGGTAAATTAAGCGGAGTATTTTGTAGAATATTTTTTTGGAAGTGTTGCCAATTTGCATTTTCGATATCATAGGCTCATTTTCGATAATAGGCTCTGAATCCAAGTTAGTTTACCAAAAGTCGATAATAGTCTGACGTGACTGAAGTACCGGCGAAACACTCTGGTTCCATAAATTGGATTTTGTTTACGGTGACAACTATGTGATCAATAGTTGAGAGACCAGTTCTACAGAAACAAGGTTCTGTGTTCCTGATACGCTGTAATGGAAATGGGGTATGACAATTCGTGGGTAATTCCTCGTTTGGGTAGTTGGCCGAGTGACCAAAATCTATATAGCCAGCATTAAAGTCGTCCATATTTTTCTAAAGTTTTGAAATAAATTGAAGAAAATCTTGCAAATGGCCTGAGAAGAATAAGGTGTGTGTGAAGAATAAGGTGTGTGTGGGAAAGGAGGAAATCTATGAAAATGAGGACAGAGATACTAGATATGTGTGTGAAGAGTATAATGCATTAAGTGGAGGAAATTGGTGGGGGTGGGTGGGGGTTAATACGAGAGATATGAGATTGAGAAAGTGCAATTAGGGGATGCTTGAAAAGAATATTAAGACTGGAAAGGTCAACTCAGAGTGAGATAGTGTCAGATGACTTTGATCGGTGTAGATGTTGGGTGACAGGTTTCAAGAAAATGGTGAACTTTGAAAGAAAGATGTAAATGGATATGGATGACTGATAAAGAAAGTATATATGACAGATATGAATGAAGTGCGTAGAGTAGAGTATATGAATGAATGGTTTAGGGTAAAAACGAAAGCATTTGAATGAATCGGATGGTCGCTTCAGAAGGGGTATGAAAAAATGATTAATGGAGTGAGGATTATGTAGGAGGTGGAAAAATTAATTACGGATGTCGAGAGGTAAGAAAGGGATGTGACAAAAGAAAGAGCAGGTACAATAGTTGATACAAGGACATAAGAGTGGATGGTGGTATACCTGAGTATATGCAATCTGGATGGCAAGGAAAATAAGAGATTATCTTGCCATCCAGATTGGTTTAAATATGCAAAATTAACAGCGAGGTTTAAATATGAAAGTGAGGGGAGAGGAAATAGATACTGGATGAATGAGAATTAAAAGATAGTGTATGGTGAGCGTGAAAGGATATTGGTTGAGAATATTAGGGTTAGTTTGGCACATAAATGAGGTGGATTGCGGACAATTGGGAGGTTTCAATGGGAAATAAAAGGGAAAGGTGGATAAATAGCTTGGAAGCATAAAAAGTAGAAAGATGAAGGAACATTGATTCACTCTTACTGAATCACTCTTACTGAATTATACTTTAGTTAGTTGTTGGGTTCACGACGATTTATGTTTATTTTTATTTTTAATGTTATCTTGTTAAAAAAAAGTTTTGAGGTTTTCTGTTTTATGTACCTTTTTGTTTACTGTTATGTAGGAATTTGTGTTTTAGTATTTTTCTGAAGGGGTTTGTATGAAAAGAACATTCCAATAAAAGTCTATTTATCTATCTATATGTTTTAACACATGCGATCGCCTCTCCATCTAATACAAACTTATCATTCCTAGTATACTCCTATATTCCTAACATTTACTGCCAATTCTTTTTTTTTTTACTTACCTATCCACTTCCATCCATGACTAAATTGAAACTCGAAATAAACGTCACGACTAGAAAAGGTTTCTGTATCACTACGTTATAGAAGTCGAAAGTCCATTCATTTGATTCTTAGCTGGAATAGACTATAGTTTTAAGCCTTCGCAATAATATCGGCGTACATGTCTACGTTTGTCGATCACAAACCAAGATAATATTAACAATCATATTGCAACGAACGATAACTAAAATGTCATCCATCATATTCACTAGTCTAGAGAGAAAGAGAGAACCTGTACGTGTGTATGTACAAAGCGTCTTTTTACACATTTTCTTCATCATAAACAGTCAGAACAAGCCACACACCAGACAGACATAAGATCGAGGCCGATCAAGTAAAAGTGAAGATAACGAAAGACCGTGTGGTATGTCCCTTTCAAAAAAATCAAGCGGCAATCTTGGTTATTAATTTAAAGATGGTATTATGGTAATTATATTGATCAACAAAAAATTTGTTAAATTGGAAACGGGCGTTGTTTTAATGTACTTTGTTACCGAAGACAGAAATTTGTTTATTATGTAGTACATACATCAATGGTTACAAGTATTTAGAAAAGTATGCTATGAAAGAGGTTGTCAAATTTGTTTAATGTACTCCATTCAGCAACTCTTCAGCAGATATTATCATATTATCATCAGATACTTCAACCTTAAATTCAAGATTGTAAATGTGTATTATACGCCGACGGCACTATTTTTGTGCTTAATAACCTAAAACTTGTGAACAATATCCAAAATGGTCTCGACATGTTTTCTGAGTGGACAAAGAAACACCGAGTTACAGCAAATCCCGAGAAAATGCAGGCCATTCCAGCTCACCAATTACACAAGAAAAATGCACCAAGAAACTATATTTTGCGTGCATAAAACGCTGTGGTACGCAACCCATTCAAATGCCAAAAAAACTAAAACTGAAGAGGATGGAGAACCCTTAAGCCTCTAAAGAATACCTTTCACATTTCCTGCCTGTCACTTCTCTATCGCACTTCTCAAACCCAAAGATTGAGTAACATGTACACTCCTAAGAAGGAAAATTCTTTTGTGGTAATCCATGATGAGATAAATTGGAAGTGTTTTTACTTTGTTACTACCACGTATTGTTAAGTTGTACAATTGCTAAGATTGTGACTACAGTTTCAACCCTTTCGGGCCATCTTCAGGCATACAGTCTACTGGTTCTAGGGTTCATATGGGTTCTACTGCTGTGATGTTTTAGGTGACCAATTGGGGCTACGAAGGTTTGGACATACTGGTGTTAACTGCTAAAGTACAAGAAGAGAGAGTAAACAACTAGATAAACGTGGTAAAAAGCAAGGAGGTGGACAATCGTGCAGGTAGGCAACTTGCTGTTGACAAATAAATTCGAGAGGGACAACACAAAAAGAACTGAAATAACCGCTAGAATATACCTCCAGACTTCCCGAAATAATGCAAGCGATTCCAGGGAGACTGGTAGCACCGTGGGGGTCAGCTAAACGGGCACCTAAATGAGGCACTGCGTACATCCTTGATCTTGCTCAATGTAAACATTCACCCAGAAGAAGTGAACTGCCTTGCCGACTGGCATCCTCATAGGCTCCGTTTGCACGGTGCTTAGGTGCGCATGAGGAGTTTGTGGTTTCGGATTTTCCTTCAACACCTCCAAATTAAAAGAAAAGGTTGTTGATTATGAATGTTTGTATTAGAAATATTTTGTTATATGGAGCGGAAGTGTGGGGGCTGAAAAAAGAAAAGAAATTGAAGGTGTGATTATTGGTGTGTTGAAAAGGATACGAGGAGTTGAAAGATCAACGACTGCGGAAATACTGAGGAATGAATGCTGTTAGTTTAAATGTTGGAATAAGGCATTTGCAAAACTAGTGAAAAATAAAACGAAAGTAATAGGGGATGAATGTGATAGAATTGTAAAAAATTGTCTACTGGAAAAGCTGAAGTGATGGAAGAAAAGGGCCGAAAGTCGGTGAATGGGATAGGGATAGAAACAAAGCATGCGAGAGGATAGAGTGGTCGAGTGAAACAAGGTGGAAAGGTGTGATGAGATTGAGGGAATAAATGAGGTTGAAATGTAAATGAATGACATAGAAATGCAAGAAAGATTGATGAGGTTCAGGAGGGTATAACTTGATACATGGAGACTGACACCACAATGGAGGAAAAAAGGATGATTGCTAGATTTAGGTGTGGTAGTCAGTAGAGAAGAAATAGAATTTGAATGAAAATGAACATTCTCTAAATGAAACAGAGTATGTGTCGGGTATGTGGTCCATGTGAGGAAGATTAGAGACATTGATCAAATTAATGTACGGGAATTAAATGAAACGAGGAAGAGTGCGGATCAGTAAAAAATGTTGGATTTTGTTTAGAAGAGGGTATAGAGGGAAGATGTATTATGGGGAAAATAATCAAGGAGATATGAGGATTAAATAAAGAGGAATAGACAGTGAATGTTGAGCTCCCTGGTCTTCTGAAACCCTATTCAAGAAGGAAAATAAGCGGAATTCTTCTTTTATTTTATTTTTGGGGTATTTTTATTAAGTTAGATAGTAAGAGTTATGTAAATGTTAGGAATTATGTGAATGAACATTATGCTAGTAAAGGTTTATATATATATAGTACAATTTATGGTGCGGGTTTTCTGGAATAACCTGTAGGTTTAATACGTTTAATATTACAGCCTAATATCATTTTTTGCTATCTTTTCTATGTTTCTTACTCTCTGGTTATATATATATTTCTATTTCGTCTTTTATATTACATATTATTCCTTATCGACGGTGGCACTATCTTCTTTTACTTCTTTTATTTTTTATTATTATTATTATACTTATTTTTTCTGTTGTTTGTCTCTTCTTGAAAGCAATATCGATACTGTCTTCTGATATTTTCCATAACTTGACATCGAGCGCTAATTAAAATTTGACAGCTGTCAGATTTGCGCTGCTTTATAAGTTCATTATATCTTCGTTAGGTTTAGTCTTGTTCGTTGCTTTTTTTTTTGTTTTAAGACGATTGTTGATTAAATGGTTAAATTAATTCCCATCGGCTTTAGTTCAAAGGCATTAGTAAGTAAGTGAGTATAAATAGAAATAGTAATAATTTAATTTCTTGCACTATTAATGCAAATACAGAATTGAGGAGAGGGTTGAGGAGAATAGATAACTTTCTAATGGTGAATCATAAAGTATAGAGAGAAATTATCGGCTGAATGAAAAAAAGGTGAGATAGTCCAAGTATTTAAAAAGGGAGACAGGACTGAAGTTGAAAATTATAGGGGAGTAACTATAATGAATGGGATATTAAGGAAATTTGGGAAGATAGTGAAAAACAATGATAAGATTAATGAATGAAAATGAAATTTTAGCATGGACGCAAAAGGGGTATATTAAACAGAGGGGAGCGATTGACAATATCCTCGTATTGAACCACCATATGAATCAAGAGATATGCCAAGGAAAGAAATTTTCAAGAAGTTTTAAAGAATGGGCAAGCGGGATATTGTTTGGAAAAGGGAAAATCTCGTCTTTTGGATACGCGGGACCTATTGTGTCTATGGCAAGAACAATTGAATGAAATGGTAAATAAGTTCTTAAGATACATGCTTATATTCAATTGGACTTGTAATGGACAGAATAATTTGGATATTAAATAAAAACTAGGTGGGTGATAATGGACGTGTGCGTTAGGACTATAATCCTATATGAGGCGGAAGTATGCGATGTAAAAGGAAGAAGGGCAATAGAGAGAGTACTAATTGGAGTGTTAAGGATAATAATAAGAGTCGGAAGGTCAACACCGGCTGGGAGGATATGGGCAAGTTGGTAAAATAGGAAAGAAACGTAATGGTGGACATGAGCAAAATTATATACTTGAGAATGGGCAGGGGGATCTAACCATACAGATGGTGGGTACTTAATGAACACTAGAGGTCACTAAAGCTGCTCAACACCTTGTACTACCGCTACTAAAGCTACGCAACAGCAGTCGATGTTGCTGTTGCCACGCGGTTAATTCTAGCGTAAATTCGAATTATACACGCACGCAACGCAACCTCAGAATCCGTCGATGTTGCTGTTATCGAGTGACTAAGACTAGCGAAAGCAAGAATTAAAAACCCCAGTGAAATAACCATTGTAGGACATGTAACACCCCGTAATACGTCGATGTTACTTTAGTCGGGTGGTTGAGACCAGCGTAAATTAGTATTATACACTCTAATGTATTGTGCGGCACGGAATCACTATGCCTCTCCTCGTAATTCGATGACGTTCCTTTTAGTTGAATAGGAAGTAAGTTGGTAATGGGGTAGAAAGAGCTATTCACCGTACATACAATTGAATCAAACAGAATATGGTATAGAAAATTGCTCGTCGAATGTGTCACTATCCTAGCGACTGTCGCTGGCTGTCGCTTTGCCGTTGCTTCGGCATGGATGGCTTGGCTTTGCTGCTTTGCTTCTGGATGCTGCTGGACGGTTTTCTTCGAGTTAGCAAAATTGTAACTAAATAATGTTATGTAAATTCTTGTTATTTATAAACGGGAGTTTTCTCTCAACTTTTACTCTATTATGCGGATCTACGTGGAGCCATAACACGTTACAACATCTGTGACACGGTCTCTCCACACAATACTTTGTAAAGCATTAGTTTAGAGGCGGTTTAGCGACAGTTTAGCGAAAGCATTAGCGACAGTTTAGAGGGATAAACTGCGCCTTCGTGACTTTCTTATTTACAAATAATTCATGCGTTAATGTATTTTATTAGTTTATTCGATCTAAGGTTTCCAAAACTTAATTATTTATTTGGTTTAATTTATTCAATAAGAAGAATTATGCAATTTATAGATACTTTTAGCTGTTCGTTATTATGTATCAATTTTTGCGCGGTTATTGTCTCTTTTTTACTTATAAGCTTTGCCAGCTTCATCATGATCCTTCTATTGGGATGTCATAATAATAGTTACTTCTACTGGGTATTTAAAGATTTCAAGTTGCATGTGAATGGTTTCACACTTATGGCATGGTTTTTGGAATTTTTAAAGCCAACCTGAGTTTATGAAGTTCTTAGGTCAGCCAATCGCTACATTTTAGTTTGCACTTCATTAACTGTTTTATTTCACCCATTCTTTGCGTTACATATTGTTGTCCTGTTTTGGTTTTATTGTTATTTCGTGTCTCAATCTTTTAGAAATTGGTGTTTCTCTTATATTTCTCGCGTTCGAAATCCATATACTTAATTTTTCTTATATTCAATTCTAAAACATTTTCATTAAATATATTGTCTCCTTTTGTTTTTTCTGAGTTTTTCCTACGATAATTTCTCTTGTTTCTTCATAATGATTTATTTCATCTTCTAAATGAATATTATTTTCTGTAATTTTATTTGTCGGATCCTTTATATTTGACTCACCTTTCTTAGATTTAGCTTTTTCCTAAAGTTTTGTTACTGCTGCGTCAGAAGAAACAGCTGAAACTTTGTACAAAGGGTCAACATCATAATGATATAGTAAAGAGGCAATTTGTGCTTGTTCCTATTTAAGTTGAGGTTAAAATATTGTATATTTGATACTCACAAATAATGTAAATACTTCAAGATAATTAGATACGATAAAACGTTTACCGGTGAAAATAAGGAAGAACCAAGCGGACGGTCATTAGATAAACTCACATAGATCCGTTTTATGATCAAAAGGTGGGAATAATATTAGTTATTAATAATTCCCTATACTAATTAATTAATTCTTAAATCATTTTACATACTGAATTAAGTACAGCGCAAAGTCCATCGACCAATGTCACCTACTAGTGGTGTGTGCAGACAGTTGCACTCTCTAATCAGGGCTAGAAGCAATTAATTATGTATTACATCGGTCACGCGTATTAGATGGTCAAATTATATAGACAGTTTTATGTTAAATTGTATTGGGAAGCAAGGGGATTATAATTGGAACTAAAATGATTACTTTATTTAGTAAATGATATATTAAAGCACGTACTAACACAAAGCGCATTCCTATTAAGCAATAATTGATCTAAGTACCCTTAAGGTGAGAGCAGGAAAGCTACGCAACCCATACGAAAATCTCCGCTCTCACTAACTTCATGGCTGAGAGCAACCCTCTCCTCTGAAATGGAATGTGACAATATCCATCCCATTCATATTCATCATTAATTGAAAATAATTCATGTTTACTTTGCACATTGGCGTTGGACAAATCATCTGTAAAAAATAACAAGCCTTAACACATTATTTACGCAAAATGTTTAGATTACGAAACATTTTAGGTCAAGTTAGATTTTACAATACAAGTTTCATTTAACTGTACAAAATTAAAGGTCAGCACGCATGCGCTTAGACGTGATCATATAGGCTAATGTTGGATTTATGCTACGTGGATTTATGTTAACGCAAGTCTCTTGTATCAAATGAGGGCTAGCGGCTCTAAGAAATTAAGTTAACCTCTGTGTGTTTCTCGACAAAAGTTTTAAGTCATATCTTTATATTTTGACTTAACCCATTTTTTCCGCGCACTCGAAAGTTACAAATGTTGGATAAAATTTGGAATAATAATTTCTACGATGAGTTGATTGCACTTTAAAAAATTATTGGAATTCGATTCTTATAAGAAAGAAATTTTATATAAAACTAAAAAACTCAAATATAAAGCGAAGTACTGAAACATCTTTTGAGATATAGCCGCTTTCGGGCTCAATATAAGGGCTCATTGTTGATTTTAAGTAAATCTATTAGTTGTCCTGCTTTCATTTGTATCTTTTCTTTATTTGTTAAACTTTTCAACAAGAAGAGAAAAATGAATAGCAAGTAAAAAAAAACAAGTAAAAGGAATAATACGCGTATAATATAAGAAACACTAACGTATAAAGCTTCATAGAAACACTGAAGAATAAAAAGAAGTAAATTCAATCAAATAGACGGATATGTACTATTCAACGGAGTGAATGTTATTTGCCAAACTTACCAGGCAAGGCAAGCTAATGCAAGTGTAAAAAAGAGGAAAGTTGCAGTTTACTCCAAGTAATGCTAATTGGGTAGACCATGAATACAGTACAGTTATTTTCACAAAGGCAACTAGAATACAATTGTAGAAACCAGATGAATGTAATCAATTATATTGTCACACTCCGTTTAATGGGGAAGTCATCGCGGGATTTACTCGGTGGTAGTGAAGAGTAAACCATTTAACTTTCAAATGGTACAAGGGATAAATAAGTTAATGATTCGCTTAAAAATAGTTAGATTTAATTAAAAATTAAGTTAGTCTGTCCAAACATAGTTCAATTAATTATTTGAAGGGGCAAAGTAAAGCAACATTTTATTCAGTCATAACAACCCACCCATAAATAGAAATTGGTAAAATTACAAGTAAATTTTATACATGTTTAAACATCCCTTGTAATAAAGATTAATAAATTGATAAAGACAAAGTTAATTAGAAATCAAATACAATTTCAGTTATATTTAACTGAGTTTGTTTCCGATCAGCCATGTATTCATAAATTAAATAAAATATTTAAAAGAACTTACATTTTGTACTATACAGACAGCGTTTCACTGAATTTAAATAATTATTATTTCCCAAAATAATAAAGTTTAATTAGAACTGAAATAGAGTACATCTAACTTTCAATTTAGAGCTAATAGTCCTACAGCTGCTTCTTATACTATTTCGTTCCGCAATGTCCTCTAGCAAAGACCCAATAGGAAACGACCGACTAAACAATGTTTTTACTTCCGTTCGCGTGCGAAACTAATATGTCTTCTCTATAATAAACGCAATTTAAAACTTTAATAATAATTACGTTTGCAAACTAATTGTGCTATTTCCCTAATTTATTGTTAATTTAATATTTACTTGAACCATTACATTTTCGCTATGTGATAATATAGAAGTCTAGCTTTACTCGACGCAAGAAATGAATGAGTTTTTTAATACAAAGCAAGTTAATGCAAATTATATGAGAGTAAGGAAAGGGCTTAAGTTTTCTGGTTTAAATTCAGTACGTCGTACTGAAACCTCTGAACTTTTACCACATGAATAAACAGCAAGACTGCTGTTTGTATGAGGAAATGTTAATTGGCTTGAACATGAATAGAGCACATTACTGTACACAGTACAGAATAGAATACAATTGTGGAAATTAGATGAACGTAATCAATTTTAGAGAAGTCTAGACGTAATTAAGACAAAGATATAAAAAAAAATTGATGAATACAAGGCAAGTTAAGCAAATATAAAGAGACAGCGCAGAATAGAATACAATTGTGGAAGCTAGATAACCGTAGTCAATTTTATGGACGTCTAGACGTAATCGAGTTCCTCTGCTTCTGTCAAGTGACCCAAACATCGCCACTGATCTTCTGTGCCCTCTCTTCAAGAAGATTTGGAGCAAAGAAAACTTGCCAGAGAAAGGGAAAGACGGCCCCCTCATCAAATTATCCAAGAAAGGGAACACCACTAACTGTCATTGTTGAAAACGAATATCACCCTACTATCAATTCCAAGTAAAGTGTTGACGCGGGTGACACTCAATAGAATCAAAGCACAAGTGGAATCAGAAATAAACAGGGATGGAGCAAACAGGGTTTAGAAGTCATCGTTATTTTTCCGACCAATTTATTAATCTTCATATTATTATGGAACAGTCAAATGAATTTATTACTAGCCTTCATCTTCTGTTCGTAGATTTTGGAAAGGCTTTCAATTCCCTTAGAAGGGACAGCATGTGCAAAACCTTGCAGATATACGGAATGCCGGAGAAAACAACAAAAGTAATTAAGGAAACACTCAACAACTACAAATTCCGTGCCATCCAGGAGGGATAAATCACGGAGCCATACTCAGTCAGGTCCGGATTTCGCCATGGGTGTATTCTGTCTTCAACAATCTTTCTATTAGTTCTGGATGAGGCGAAAGATCTATATCTAAGATCTATATTTTTGAAAGATCTATATTTTCCAGATGATATTTGCCAACTCTCAGAGAACCGTATTAATATGGAAAAGAAATGCCAAGAACCTCTAGTGCAAGATGGGTCTGAAAGTAAACTAGACAAAAACAAAGATTATGACAAAGATTATGAATGAATTAAGATTATGAACAAACCAAAGATTATGAAAATAAACACAAGAGATGTAAGAAGACAGAGAGTGAACTATGAGGACATAAAAAATAGAAGAGTTCGCGTACCTTGGGAGCATACTTAGACATCTGCAGCTGCAGATATCAGAGCAGGTATCCGAAAGGCAAATGTGGCCTTCATTCAGCTGTATCCACTATGGATAACAAGAGAGATTTCCACAACGACCAAAGTCCGAACATTCAGAACCAATGTGAAAGCAGTGCTATTATACAGTTGTGAGACTTGGAAGGACGCCTTCAGAATCACCTTGCAGGTCTTCCTAAATAGATGCCTCAGACAAATTCTCCGAATCTTCTAGCCAAATGTGATATTTAACGAAGATCCTTGGAACCAAACGAGAGAGGACTCCATCTCAATTCAAATCAAGAGAAGAAAATGGAGCTGGATTGGTCAAACCTTCCGAAAAAGTTAGGATCCTGTGGAGAGACAAGTTTTGTTCTGAAATCCGCAAAGTAGCAGGAAACGTGGAAGACCAATGACATCATGCAGAACAGCTGTAGATAAAGAGGCAAAGAAGGAAGGAAAGTTTTTACAGAGCTGAAGGTCCTCGCTAGAAATAGAAAACGCTGGAGAAACTTCGTCGAAGTCGTATGCTCTGTATAAAAGCGAAAGGAATTAAATAAATAAAAATGAATGAGATGTAATCGATACAAAAATATAAATAAATTGTTGTATACAAGGTTAATGCAAGTATAAAAAGAGTGACGAAAAGGCTCAAATTTGTTGGTTTAAATTTAGTAGATGATACTAAACCCTTTCGGATTTTACCACAAGAATAAACTGCAAGGTTGCAATTTGCACAAGAGGTGATATAGGTTGGGTTGAACATAAATGGAGCAGAGTTTGTTTTGCGGATAAGACTAAAATACGATTGTGGAAGCCAGATGGATTTAGGGGAGTCTATAGATGTTTATACGTAATCTAGACAACAAGAAAGAAATAAGTTGATTGGGTATTACAAAAATTAATGCGGAAAAGCAAGGCAACGCAAATTAATAAATAGAGTAAGTAGAAGACTTATAGCACTGCTTTCGCGTTGATTAGATTGAATATGAATGTAGCAGAGGCTTTTTACAAATGAGACTAGAACACAATTGTGGTAATGAGATGGACGTAATTGAGTCTACAGAAGCCTATACGTTTTGTTACCAGACAAGCTAATGCAGGTATAGAGAAAATAAGCAGAAGGCCCAAGGTTGCTGGTTAAAGTCAATACGTCATACTAAAGTACATCGGATTCTCATACACAAGGAAACTGCCAGGTTGCAGTTTGAATCAAGTAATACTGATTGGGTTCAATATGAACAGAGCGGAATTCTCTTAACAGAGGAGACCAGAAAACAATTGTGGAAGTCAGATATCTGTAATAAATTAGATCGAAGACTAGATATATTAGAGGTGAAAAAATAACTTGTTGAATCCAACACAAACTAATAACAATATGAAGAAAGTTACGAGAAGGCTCAAGGTTTCTGGTTTAAATTCAGTACGTCCTACTGAAGCTTCTTTGCTTCTCCCACATAAATAAATTGCATGGATGAAGTTTTACAGGAGATCATGCTGATTACGCTTAACATGAATGGAGCAAATTTCTTTTCACGGATGAGACTAGAATATAATTTCCGAAGCCAAAGGGATATTATCAAATACATCCTACAGAAGACTTTCGGATTCTACCACATGAGAAACATGCCAAGTTGCAGTTTGCATGTGCCAATGTTGATTGGGTTGAACATGGATAGAACACAGTTCATTGACAGAGGAGACTATACTACAAGTCTAGAAGCTAGATGAATGTCATCAAGTCGATATAAGTCTAGTTCTGCTCGAGGCAAGAAAATATATAAGTTGTTGAATAAAAGGTAAGTTAATATAAGAATGAAGAGAGTAAGTTGAAGGCTTTGGTAAAAAGCAAGTATGAAGAGAGCAAGTCTTACTGAAGCTTGTCTGCATCTCCCTCATATTAAATCTGCAATGTTGTAGTTTGCACGAGCTCATGCTGTTTGGGTTGAACATGAATGAAGCGATGTTCTTTTCACAGACGAGACAAGAATACTTTTGTGGAGGCCAGATTGATATAATCGAGTTTATACAAGTTAATAAGTAATAAATATAATTAAGAAAAGTTTCAAGGTTTCTGTTTAATCTCAATACATCCTACTGAAGTTTTTCGGCTTCTACCACATAAAGAATATGTCAGGATGCAGTTTCCATGAGGATGCAGTTACCACTTATTGGGTTTGATTATGAATTGAGTTTTTCTGACAGAAGACATTTAAATACAACTTGGAAGCCAGATAAATGTATTCAAATCGATAGAAATCTAGATGTACTCGAGGCAAAGAAGTAAATGATTGACTACAAGGCAATTAGGAGGAGAGTAAGAAGAATGCTCAAGGTTGTTGGTTTAAATCTACTGAAGTTGGTCGCCTTTTACAATGTGGAAACACTGTCAAGTTGTTTTGGAACAACTATTTCCAACACATCACCTTCTAACCCCATTGCAAGCCAAAGAGCTAGTACGCAAAATAGAACCAGGTTCCAAACAACTCACGATAGATGAACTAAACTAAATAGTTAAAAGACTGAAAATTAAGAAAGCTTCAGGATCGGATGGCTTCTCAAATGAACTCATCAGACTTCTAATAAAGTACTCTCCCAATACATTAATAAAGACAATGAATCAGGCACTTAAAGAAGGCAAAGTTTCTGCTGTATGGAAAGCAGTAACATTAGTACTAATTAGAAAGCCCAACAAACTCGGCGTCTTCCAAATGCATACAAAACTACCTGCTTACGAAACGGGATAGGGAAAATATTTGAAAGAATTTTATTAAATGGACTGAGAGCGCACATAGAAGAGCACACGGTGGACTCTCAAAGAAAGAGTACGGCTTCCAGAAAGGAAAATCTACAATAGATACAGTACAGGAAGTCATCAAAATCGCAAAGGAAGCAAACAAGGGTACAAGGCGGGAAAAAAGATGTGAGTAATGGTAACACTAGACGTAAGAAACGCCTTTAACTCGGCGAACTCTCTAAGCATCCTAAAGGAATTTCAGCATACTTAATCCCAATTTTATTAAGCTATCTATCAAATAGATCGATCAAATACTCAGCAGCCGACGGAAATAAGAAAAAAGAGCTACCTAGCGGCGTACCGTAAGGCTCAGTGCTGGAAGCGTAGCTCTGAAATGTGAGGTACGAAGAACTGCTGCAACTCGCTCTACCATACGGATGTAGCCTAAGAGGATTTGCAGATGAGATGGTACTTATAGTAACGTCCGACAATAAACCCACACTCGAATGAAACGTAAATAAAGCCTTAGAAAAAAGTTTCGGAAAAGACAGAGGCTATACTTCTAACCGGGAGAAGGGAAATGGAGATGCCGAAATTAAGTTTTGAAAGCTATAATATAAAGGTACAAAAGAATATAAAGTGTCTGGGGATTACCTGGACCCCGGCCTAATATTTGTGCAACACATAAAGGAGGCAGTAGGTAAAGCCAGTAAGAAAACTGCACAAATCACGAAGCTCAAGCCTAAATAAGGCGAAGCAAAAAGTGACAAAAGAAAATTCCTACTAGGAACAACTGAAGCAATTATCTTATAACAACCCGATATAGTGAAATGCCACAGAGAAGACACACGCACAACAAATCCTAGCGAGAGCCCAAAGAACAGGACTGTTAGGCATAATATCGGTGTATAGGACAGTGTCAAATTATGCTCTGCAAGTATTGGCAAACGCACAACCATTTGGCCTCAAAGTAAAAGAACGATAAGCGGTGTATGCCAATATAAAACAGACAAATGAGACTGAAGAAGAAAAATATAAAAGAGATTTTCGAGATCGCTTGCTCGAACAGTGGCCAAGCGAGTGGGAAGCCTCAAACAAAGGCATCTGAACAAAAAACTAGTCCCAAAAATTTAATTGTGGATTATGCGACGCCCGGAACAATCCAGTATAAGCTTTTTCAAGCACTAACCGGCACGGATGCTTTACCCAATATTTGAATAGGATTGTAAAACTAACTTGGCCACTTGTTATCAATGCAATGAAGATATGGACGAAGCGGAGCATACATTTTTTGCCCGGCCGATGGAACAGAGAGAACAGAACTAGAAAGTAAAATAGGTGAAAGAATCTTTAGTGAAAACCTCATAACCCAGATGTTGAAGTCGGAAAGAGATTGGAAAGAGATTGGAAAGCAGTGGACGCCTACGTCACAAGTACAATGTTCAAGAAAGAAACATTTGAAAAAAATGGGAAAGTAAAAGATACCCACAGGAAGTCAAGTGCGTGTGCGAGTGTGCATGTTTACAATAAGAAAAAAAAAACACCCAAAAAACTGTGGGTACCAGAAAGTGCGTGGATAGTCACGGAGGTGGAGTTTAGTCGATAGGAGTCCGGCACTATCGTGTCATACGGGTGGCGCGGTGTTAAATGTAGGATTCTCCACGTCCTACATAAATAAAGTTTGTGCGAGGTCATGCTGATTGGGTTGAATATGAATTGAGCAGAGTTATTTTCATAAATGAGACTAGAATGCCATGGACGTATTCAAGTTGATGGACGTGAGATGGACGTAATGAAGTTTATAGAAGTCTACACATAAATAAAGTAAAAAAAAAGTTGAATACAAGGCAAGTTAATACAGGTATAAAGCTGTTTAAATTCAATACGTCGTACTGAAGTATCTCGGCTTATACCACGTAAACTTTACGTGAAGTTTGTGATCGCCTGAAAGCGATCACAAACTTTACAAAACAAAAAGCACCCTGTATATATCTTAGTTTGTAGTTTTAGAAAAAAACATATCAAATAAATTTGAACAAGCTTTTGGTGGCCTAAAGAATAAAGTTTATTCGTAGGGTCGTATCATTTATAGTTCCAGAAATACATCTAAAAGTTTGCAAAATCTAAAATGTGGCAACATTGTGCTCTATACCACTTGCGGGGATGGCATTTCTTTCATTCAACAGATAATACAATATACTATATGCAATCGTATTATGCGAAATTTCAGTCTTCTAATTTTAAAACTGAATTTCTCAGTAAAGTAATCATTTCGAGCCCCTCCAAACATTATAATGTGTACTCGCTATTAATAACAACATTTATTCAATTGCGAAAGCAGTTTATATGTCTGATACAACGTAAAATAATTTTTCCTGTAACTTTGCATATATGAGCTATTACGTATATCGTACATGTATATAATATGATTGTTGAATCTCGGTTGCCATGGCGACAAGTTGCAAAAGTTATTAAGGGTCATATCTTTGAAACGATAGGAGCTAGACCCATAAAATTGGTATTAATGTAAAGCAAATCAAAAGGGCTACCAAAATATAAGAAAATACAAAGGGTATTACTATAGTTTTTGAAAATTTTATTGCTCAAAATCGATCAGCTATATTCAGTTGATCATACTGGGAAAATTAAGGCTCTTTGGTGTTACATAAGTTACACAAGTTCCTTTTTTAAATAGGAACCGAGATATTTAGGGTACTACACTTTTCTCCAAGGTCAAATTACTCCGGCGCTCTGAGATGCGATTATTTTAAACTCGTTTAATTGCTTAAGTATTAAAGAAGCTTTCGCCACAAGAAATTAAAAAAAATTCTTCTGAAACTTTTAGAGAAAATGGACCCTAAAGTTAGAAAAATAAAAAACATCCTGTATATATGTTAAATTGTGATTTTCCAATAAATGTTCCAAACAAAGTCGACGGGCCTTTATGTAGCCTATACAATAAAGTTCATTAGAATATCCTATCTTTTATCGTTCCTGAACTATTTCAAAAAGTTTGTTAAGCTTCAAATCTGGCAACACCGCTTCCTATACAATTTGGCAACATGGGACTTTTTTGCAATCTCGTAGTTGCCAAATCTCCAAATTTGGCAACTAGGAGATTGAAATATTGCACTATATGTGTGCAATATTTCAATCTCCTAGTTGGAATACGAAATTCCTGAACAAAAAAAATTGCTCCCGTCCGCCATATTGGATTGATAAAAAAAATGAAAAAAACTGTTCTGCAGCCTATACCTGTGTGCCTAATTTCATCCAGATCGGTCCCATAGAGAAGGAGAAATTCATGAACATACAGGCGTACGTCTGTACGTACATACAAACAGACACCGAAAAATCGATCATTCTTTTATTTTTTTGAGCAAAAAGAAATTTTTTTAGGAAAAACTTTTTATATAAAAAATTCTTCCGTATAACCCCCGAATTGAATTGTATATTAATGGATGCAGTAATTTCAATACCAGAGACGTACTACGAAGAAATTAAAAAAATTGTCAAAACCTGAATCCTACATCTTTCTTATACGTGTATGTAGTTGGTACGTATATGGTATATGAAAGATAAAGAACGGTGTGAATAAACAATTTCATATTAATGTTTTTAAAATAAATTGTTTCAAATTCCTACTTCTTACGATTCATAATAATAACATCTCTTCTTTAAAGAGAACGGTAGCACATCTCAGTTAAAAAGTATTCATATCTTTTCAAATAAAGTCGGCACATTTGAATGGCTTGTATATAGCTTATATACCGACGCAAACACAGAGTCTATATTTTATTTATAATCTATCGGCATCTTTTCAAAAATAGCTACATATAAACGTGTATATTATTATTTCGATACTTCTTGTTTGCTTTGTTATTTTGTGTTTGTAGTTTTTTTCTTGACTTTACATTACTTAATGGCTAATATTCATTCTGATTCGACATTGGTACCAAATATGGTGACACGTCTCAAATCTGGCAAACATTAATTTGCATTCTTATTGTTAAATATGAAATTATCCAGATTAGTATAACCTAAACATTTTTTATGCCAGTAGACACTCAATTAGAATTTCATCTCAAAACTTTCATAATAATACATGGGGAGGAGTCCGACATTTTCGGTTTACTTTGCTGCACTTTTTCCAATATGCAGTTGCTGTTCTCCCATCTAGCGCCTTCCCAGGTGTCGGGTAAGAGAAAGCTCGTTAGATACAACGGGTACCTGGGAAATCAAAAACCAGAGGCGGACCATAAACCAGCACCTCTATCTTGGGGATTGACAACGACTTTGAAGGCGGATTGGATGAGTGAGACACCCAATGGCAGAAAAGAAGGAAATCCAATCCCCGCACATGCTACCTTGTAGACTGTAGAGGGATCCTTGCACCGAATGGTTGCACGTCAGGCTAACTACCTGAATGCGGAAGAATAGGCTGCTACGGAAATGCCCACGTATAGAGTAAACCGGATGGATTTTAGGAAGACGACCAGGCTACGATTACGGACTAATGATCTAAAATTTGTGATATTGAACGTCCTTAGCTTGAACCGAGCGGGAGGGTTTTGGAATCTGTCGAATCCAACTAAGAGAGCATAATATTAACATCGTATCTCTACAAGAAGTACACTGGAGAGAGAACACGATCTCCGATAGTAAATATTACTCTATTTTCTGCAGTTTCAACGTCACAGGTTATCTTGGGACCGAATTTATGATCTACAAGAAAAACAAAGCGGCAGTACTGAGTTTTGATTTCATCAACGGACGATTGTGCGCATTTAGACGCTAATGACGGAAAAGGAAATGCTCGGGTAATCTAAAAACAACAAGCAGGAACGGTTGGTTCGTCGACGACTGTGTTAGACCGGAGTGACCGTGAGTGAATGAAATGAGGCTAGGAGAAAAATGTTGCAGAGATACACAACGGCAACCAGATTAGATTAGTACAACAAAATAAGAAAGTTTAAGATCTTGTGCAAATACAAAAAATGAGACCTTGAGAAAGAGAGACTTAAAGTACTAAGTACCTGTCATGACAAAAGAGATGTGAGAAAAGTTCATAAAGAACTTAAGAAAGTTAAAAGAAGGTGCCAACCACATACAACTATGTGCCGCAACACTGCAGGCAACCGCATTGTAGATCTAGATGGTGTCCTGGATAGATGGAGGGGGTATTTTAGCGACCTAAGGAATGCTTATTCAAACATCCAACACATTCAACGAGATGGAGAACGTCACATACGGGAACGGGTCGGAGGCTACTCGGAACAGGGTAGAAGAGGCCAATAAGAAAATGGCCAATCATTATGCCGCCGGAGAAGGCCGACTGTCGGCGTGTTTAAATATGGAAGAGCGAAACTCACCGATGACATGCATAACCTTATTAAAAATATTTGGTCAAGATAAAAAATGCTAGAGAAATGGAATATGTCAGTTATTGTACATCTACATAAAACAGGAGATAAGACGCATTGCGACAACTATAAAGAGATATTGTTGCTCAACGTGGAGTAAACGATCTTCGCTAAAGTCCTCAACAAGAGATTTAAATGCTTACACTGAAGCTTCCATCGACGAATGCCAAAGTGGGTTTAGACCTAGAAAGTCGACGATGTTTTTTCTAGGGCAGATTCTAGGGTAGTGTTATGAATACAACATAATAGTCCACCAGATGTATGTAGATTTTAAAACTTGGTATACCTCTGAAACTGAGACAGCTCATACGAATAACGTTGCTCCTTACAAAGAGTAGTCAACGTATATGGAAAACTTTCCGAGCAATTTGATATCTACAATGGTCTGAAGCAAGGGGCTCATTATAATGTACCCTTTTAAACATAGCCCTGGAATCCCTCATGAGGAAATTACCAACATACCTGGAAGCAACAATATTTACTAGAACATCCCAGAGTCTTGCCTTCGATGACGACATTGCTATGTTAGCCACACACATCAGACATCTAAACGATAACGTAGAAATCCTCGAGAACCGAGCTACACGTCAACAAGGTGAAGACAAAATACATGATAAACACAAGGAATTCAATCAGATGGTAGAACACTGACAATTTCAATAGTTATTAAAGGGTCGATGGTACAAATATTTGGGAGGTATCCTAACTCACGAAATACGCGATGAAATCCGCGACGAAATCAAAGAGTAGTTGCCGGGTACTGATTCTTTTTGGCTTCCAGAAGTTACTTAAGCCTCCCCCTTGTCTCTAAAAACCTTAAACTTTTGGTAACTTTTGGGGTTTTCCTTGCTTACGGTCTTAGATTCAATTCTACCCTTTTCTTCTTACATCCTTCTTGCATATAAACTTATCGCTTGACTTTTGTCAATGATTCCATGTTACTTCTTCCCTTCCACATATTCTCCATTTCTTGTCATTCTTCATTAACAAATATTTATTTTCTCATTTAGTACATCCACATTGGCTTCTTGCTATGATTTTCTTCTCCTCTATGCTTTGCCCAAATGTTAAATATTTTAGAATTCCCCTATCATTATTTAACCACCGATACTTTCGACTGTACTTACTCACTTTAATTCTTTCAATCCTTTCTGGTCCCATATTCTACAACATATATTTTATTTAGCACAACGGACAACCATGCCATATATGTCTTTGCCTACAATGACCCTGCACCATGCGCCCATAACAGCATAACTGAGTTGGTCCACTCTGCACAGTGCATTGATGCATTCATTGGTCGGTCCAGATGCGTTTCTGGCGTTGCTAGGCGACTGAAGTGCCACTTGACTGTGGGTTACAACACAAATCCGATGTTTGTTATGTTTCCCCTTTATGTTTTTCTGCAAGCAATGGAGAATTGCATAAATGTTAAATATTTTAGAACTCCTTGCATAACTATTGCATATATTTTAGCCTGAAACACTTTCGCAAATCTGCTTCAAAGAAAGTTTGTCCGTTCTTTGTAGATTCCCGCTCTCTTATTTCCAGAAGGCCTTGACCCGTCTGTGAACCAAACTTGAGCAGATTCCAGAAAGATAGAAGGTTTTTTTTCTCACAAACCTGAGCATATGATGACTTCATAGTTTCAGTGAATATTATATTCTGGAGATATACAGTCTGATTTCATTTTAATTATTTCATCCTTGTGGTCGATTTCATAGCATCAAGGCATGTAGTTGCCTGTATGGAGCTTTTGCTTTGTCTTTGGCTGCATTGCTTTTTTCCACCACTCCAATGCTCCGAAAGTTATGATTGGCTTAATAACAGGCTTGTACAGTCACTGCAAGAAGCAATGTTTAAACTCACATGCTTTTCCATACATTTAACTTATAACTACAAAATGTGTAACCGTTGTCTCTATTATACTCTCGATTATCTCTTTGCAGCTTCCAAGTATGTTTGGAGTCAAGTATTACTCTAAGGTACTTTACTTGCCACTGCAGAGGTATTTGTGTTTCATCAAGTTCTAGACTGCTTTAGCCGTCGAATCTTCTGAGGGTTAATATTCAAGCCCTTGTGCGATTTCCATTTTTCAACCACGTTACGTGCTCCTTGTACAAGGTCCCTAATGCTTGAATTGAATTTCCTTTGGGTTATGATGACGATGCCATCCGCGTACCCAATGCCATAAATAACTTGCTGTTCTATAGATTGCAACTGTGTCTGTACTTCATAGTTGCATACTTCAACTACGCAACTATTCAATACTAACTATAGAACTATGGGATGAACCCTCAAGTGTGGAACAGTAAGTATGAAATATTTAACGGCAACTATTGAAACTCCATTCATTGAAAGTAAAACAAGTAAACGTTTATAGTATTAGATTAATGAGTTTAAATGTTGTTTTTGTAAATGTCAAAAATTTCAGTATCTCACATAATCTCTGGATCCCATAAATTATGTTTCTAGCTACAGTTAAAAAATAATTATTTATGTAACAGTAATAATCAATTTTGCAACATAATAAATAAAAGAAATATCACAATAGTTGCAGCTATATTATTTTGATACGCAAGGCTCAAGGAACTATAAAATAATGAACAAAAAAAGAAAAACAATTTTGACCTTCTTGAAAAAATTTATTGTTCAATCGCAAAAATAAAATTAAGTTTGTCACCATTTCTTATAAGAATGATCATAATAATACTTTTTGCTTCGTAGTTTAAATATAAGAATAGAAATATTTGTATTGTGATATTTTTGTTGAAAATCAATTTGTTAGAGTCCTTCTTTTCTTTATTGTCTAGTTTCTATAGCTATAGAATTTGAAGAATAAATGAATCTTTGAGCATCTGACTTCTCTAGCATGTTCTATTTTGTAACTTTTTATAGTATTTAATAATATAATAGCCTGCAACAATTTTTCAATTTTAATAGTGGCTCGATTTTTTTAAAGCTATTCGAAATTTAAATTTTAAATTAGTGTTCTAAAATATGGGTAGCATAAAAATTAATTTTGAACATTTTGAAAAATAGACTCAAGTTGCTTAGCAACGCCGGAAATGTGTCTGAAATAATAGACGAATGCCACAATACACTGTGACTCGCCTCAAAGACTCGCCATCAATTACATCAATATGGACATCGTGGCAGAAGAGCATTGTAGGCAACGAAATAGCAGATGCATTAGCAAAGAAAGCGTCTACCACAACCTTTGTTGATTCGGTGGGGACTCTGAAAATACATGCTAGTTCATTAGAGCTGTACCATTTAAAAATCTGGCAAAATTAGCAGCCAATCAATGTAGTAAACGCTTCATAGAAAAGTCTTCTAAAATAACTACCTGAGATTTGATGAAACTTCACAGGAAAAAAGCAAACTGATGACTGATTTGGTAGCAACGCTTGTTGAGTCTATAGTGGTACAGTAAACGTTTTTACTAGAAAATATTCAAAAGAGCACAAGCATCTGGAGCTGCATTTCCCTAGACAAGCGTTGGTGCTAAAGATAGATCTTTAATCTATCTGCTCCTCCTAACATGTTTAAGGACACTTCTTTTTTAGGATAAAATTTATTGTAGGATTCATACTTGATTTAGATTCTGTCCAAATTCGTATCACGATAAATTCGTAAACATGTACACAAGGGTCTTTGGTGCAACTTTGCTCTCTCTTTGGACATGACACAAAAATAATCGCAATATCTTACGAAGATGTTATAAAGATATTTCGAAAATGCTACAAAGATGTTACTAAGAAGTTACAAAAGGTTAGGAAGATATAAGAGAAATGGTATGAAAATCTTACAAAAATGTTCGGAAGATATAACAAAGATGTTACGAAAATTTAACAAGAATGTTAGGAAGAAATAAGAAAAGTGCTATAAAAATGATACAAAGATGTACCAAAATGTAATAAGCTGTTGCAAAGGTATTAGGACGATATAACAAAGATGTTACGAAGTTGTTATGAAGATGTTATAAAAATGTTAGGGAGATGTAACAAAAATAATACAAAGATGTTATAAAGTTGTTTCAACAATGTTAGGAAAATCTAACAAATATGTTATGTGAAAATAAGATGTGACAAACATGTTACAAAACCAGTACGAACTTGTTACAAAAATGTTAGTAAGGTATAACAAGAATCTTAGGAATATGCTACGAAGATGTTACAAAGCTGTTATGTCTCAAAAATGTTAGGGAATATGATAAAAGTTGTTTTTAAGCAGGTAATCATCGAAAATTGCGAATCATATATGAGAGATTCCTCAGCACCCTCCTTTCTACAGATCATCATTGTATTTGTATAAGTGAATATACATTAACTCCGTTCTGAACTTTATCATCAGACAAATATTGTTTGATTGAAAACTCTATATATGTTACATATGAGCGAGCTGTCATTTACTATGTATTTTTAGGTTGATTTGAAATATTTCTAAATTATATCTGATTGTCGCAATCTGTTTCTACAATTTTCTTCCATGAAGACTACCATTAATGAAGACTATCAAACTTATTGTAGAGAAATAATGTTTTTTTTTTATTTATTTATTTTTTTTTAATTTTTTTTTAATGGTGATAACATGCATTTTAAAGCAATAAATTGCACCATAGAACACACATATGGGACTTGAAAAGCCACTGATACACGACTGATTACTCTTGATACATATACTTAGACGGTATATACGCATAATTAACAAATTGGGAGTTTTTTAGATATCGTTGGCTCCACAACCACAAATTAATTATACTAGTTGTTTTTAAACAGGTAATCATCGAAAATTGCGAATCATATATGAGAGACTACAAAGGTAGACAAAATTCCGATGAACATTTAGGGTGGATGGCCATTTCTGCTATTAAGATATTAAGCTTTCTCAGCACCCCCCTTTTTACAGCACATCATTGTATTGGTATAAGTGAATATACATTAAATCCGTTCTGAACATATCATCGGACAAATATTGTTTGATTGAAAACTCTATATATGTTACATGTGAGCGAGCTGTGAGCGGTGCTGAGGAAGCTGGACCATTTAAAAACCTTATAGCAGAAATGGCCATCCACCCAAAATGTTCATCGGAATTTTTTCTACCTTTGTAGTCTTTCATATATGATTCGCAATTTTAGATGATTACATGCTTAATTAAACAACTATTATAATTAATTTGTGGTTGTGGAGGCAACGATATGTAAAAAATCTGCAATATGTTAAATATGATAAAGATATTACGAAGATATTAAGAAGATATCACGACAATGTTAGTGTTCAAGTAATGAACAGGGAAAAATATTTACATATTTTTTAATTTGCATTTGTGTAATATCTTATTTACTTGCTTATTAAAATATAACGTTGAGTCACAAAAAAGGAAGAACCTTGAAGATGAGACCCTCATACTCCAAGGTACTTTCGATGAACGCTCGTACTCATCATCATCATAATCAAACAGCAGTTCGCGTCCACTGCTGGACATATGCCTCCCTTAGTGTCTGGCACCGCTTTCGGTCTTGTACGTCCTGTATCCAGTTTCCCCGGATTCTCTTAATATCGTCCGTCCATCTTGTTGGTGGTCTGCCTCTGTTTCTATAG
>WYDF02049688.1:0-12143 GCA_009867245.2 Adranes taylori | reverse complement strand
ATATAAATTGATATGAAAGTATAGTTAAATTAAGTAAAACAAGAAAGTAAATAAAAATTAAAAATACGTTACTCTATTCAATACCACAGGCCACAGAAATTAAACAAAACTACAAAAACAATTCCAACATTTTAATGCGTTTGCTTCCAATTAATTGATTTATAAACGCGGATATACACCAAAAGTATTAACAACTGATCGGTCGGCACGGCAATCTATTTGTCTTTTACAGATGTATTGCTTACATGCTCGTAGAAATAATCTTTCGATTAAGTCGTAATAATCGAAATTGTATCATAAAATTGCTACATTCGACCCATAGATAATATTTTCGTTTCATTCGAAATCTACTCCAGCGGATTCAGTAATAAATAAAGCCCTATGTGTCTAAATTAGAAATCTTTCAAAAACTACATATATTTTTATGGAATCTTTGTTACTCTAATTGGAAGCAGAAATACCGTATGTAAATTTATATATGTATATACTTTTGTGAAATTGATTTCTAAACTAACTGCATACGAAAATTTAACGGACATGGATTTTAAGGGGATGCCTACGGTGCGATCCCCGCTTCCAGCGGGGCCAGGGGATGCCTGCTGCGTTGACCGCGCCTCTGGCGCGGCCAGGGGATGCTATGATTCACTATTTGCAAATTGCATTAAACATTAATTTTCTCTATAACTACAATAGTTAATTTTTTTAACTTCACGGGGTTTCTTTTCCCTAACCTGCCTTTAAACTTCAATAAGAGCAAAATAAGAATATCGCGCTAAGAAGCACGATGTGAAGTGTCGCACTGAGAAGCAAGTTTTTCAAATAAGTACTTTCTTTACTGGAGAGCTGCGAACATACGTGTCATCGCTTCAAATCGTTTATTGCTATTGTAGACTAGAGATAGTAGCATGCATTTGTGCGTGTAGGCGAGTGTTGTGTTGCGAGTAAAGCTTTAGCAAGTGTTAACAAGGTAAGCGCTCAGAAATATCGCGACTTGATATGTATGTCGACTTTTCTCTACTTTCTGCAAATAAAATATGCATGTGTTATACATATACACCTTCCGGAAGAAATTCACTTAATGATACTCAAAATATGGTATAATCCGTTACATAATTTAGAAGAACGACACGTTCAAACAGACAGATAGACAGACAGACGCGGATAGTGACTTCATTTGTCATATATATATATATATATATATATATATATCTATATTTTGAAATTTGAACTTCAAGCCGAGGTTCAAGCTTAGATTTCATATTTTGAAATCCAAGCCGCCCATCATTTCTCATCCTCCAATCGTAATTTCCTCTTTTCAAGGATTTATCATCTATAAGTTCAGTCAGCATAGCTTTTTTACGCTTCCTGACAGTCCCACAAGCATAAATATTATCAACTAACAAGTCTTTCATTAGGTCCGCAGATGAA
Source organism: Adranes taylori (assembly GCA_009867245.2). Classification (NCBI taxonomy): domain Eukaryota; kingdom Metazoa; phylum Arthropoda; class Insecta; order Coleoptera; family Staphylinidae; genus Adranes; species Adranes taylori. Next base: position 10,715 of record WYDF02049688.1, on the reverse strand, counting down.
AAATAATTGTCAAAATATACTTTATGATGTTTGTCAACTATGTTTCTAGTAAGATCTAATACCACCCAAGGGCCCAAATTCTTCTCAATTGAATCACTAAGATTCCCTGTGTATGTTTGAAATTCAGATATGAAGCAAGATTTATTAGCTCTAAGCCATACCTTATATCCCCATTTTATGTGCATGCTATGCAAATATTGCCGCAACGAGAAACTAACTGCCTCATAGATTCTTCAATGCTTTGAAATTCATCAGACTTTTAGACATATATCATAGTCTGTGATAAACTATCAAGTAAGGAACATGTTTCATATAACTTATCATAGCTATCTACGCCACGCTTAGGCTGCCTTGCATTATTGTTGAGATGCAAATTGCCCAAAAACTCCGAAAACCTATCTCTCGACATTGAGTTTGAGATATATTGATCTCGAAGAGCAAGGTTACTAGAAAAATAATCGTGAACTGGGCAGTTGTTTGATACCCAGATATTTATAGCTAGAAAAGTTTTAATTTATTGAACGACTGTCGGATTTGCAGACTTTCCTTTGCCATAGTAGTGCTGTGCGCGTTTAAACTGGGACCACTTTGTTCCAAAAATTGTCCTTTGTCTGTAAATTCAGATTGTTTTTTCCAGGTCGTATCTTTTTCTTCAATCTGAAATTTAATCTGTTCTAGGGTAAATTCATCTTTAGAGTCCCAACCATTATTTCATTCTTTGATAGCAAGCTCGATTTTGCTAATAAATTTCTGTCGTCCATCGCCATTAAATCTTGAACATATAAAGCACTAAGTTCCTCATCTTCAACTGTATCAGAAGCAACCGAGTCTTGATCCGATGGAATCTCATCCAGGAATTTATTAGATTCATCGTTTGATAGCTTCTCTAATTCGGATAATTTCCAAAGATTTCGCACTCCTAAAATGATGAGTAATATTATTTTCCTACTGGTAACAGCATGAAACCACAGCATAATAACAATATAAAGCAACCTTAGAAAATGTTGATATACTTATAATTTTAGTATGTTACTGTTTAATATATTTGGAAATAAAAATATCCACATAGCTGCCATAATCTTCTTATTTCATATAAATTAATTGACATTTAATTTTACTTGACGTTCACTCGCTGTCAATCGCTATTACAATACTTCAAAAGACTTCTGTAACACGGAAGCTTGCTTTATTATCGAAATTGTCCTACTACCAGTTAGATGACACTTTCACGCATGCGCTGTGCACAGGTTACGTCATAAAACCACTTCGTAAAGCTATAAGCTGTTCCTGATGTGGTTTAATCGCGTAACCAGTATTACTCGTTGACGTACGCTTGTTACGAAGGCGGTAGAAAATTTAAATCTCAAGGTAGTGGTTTGAGAAAAAGTAACACATTAAGTAATGAGTGTCTACTGGCAATTAAAATTGATCACACTGAAGACGGTCTCAGTCTCATAGTGCTTATGTTAAACGAGAATTACAATCATATTCCAGAGAGAGACGAATATACTGCACCAGCACCACAAAGAAAATTGAAGAGCTCGGAAAGTCAAGAGTTATTAGACTTGACTAATTTAAAGTGCAATAAGAGGCTATTACAATCATACATTTAAAAGAAAACTGGCAAATTAGTATAACTGCGTGACCATATTAATTTAAAGTGTGACATGTAGTATAAACAACATAGTTCATGTCGTTAACATAGTGAGAAACAAGAAGATGCCATTCTAGACGTATTAGTAAATGAAGACCATGGATTTAGTATCAGGAACATTTTTTCAAGGCGCACAAATGAGAGATTCCTTTCAAACTTATCCGGAGCTATTGCTTTTAGACGCTACATACAAGTTAAGTAATTTGTGTATGCCCCTATATATGCTCATGGTGATAAATGGTAACAATGAATGCGATGTTGCAGGCACATTTCTCTTAGCATTGCCTATATCTCACATGATCAACACATTCAATAAAAGAAATCCATCGTGACCAATTACTAAAACAATTTTAACAGATAACGATTTCATAGAGAAACAACTTTTACATGAGGAATTTCAAAATGTTTCATGGCCTGTTTCATGTTTTAAACCGTTTAGAACTTCAATCACAAGTGGAAAAATGCATTTTAGCAGTAAACGTCAAGTTTGTCTGAAAATATTTCAGAAAATGACATACTCCAGAAGTATAAATAGGAAGAGGTTTATAAAGAACTGATTAATCTAGATTTTAAAAAAGTAAATGAATATTTCAATAAGTGGCATCCAATAGGAAATCAATGTTGTTTCAGAAGAAATATCATAACTTATAACGTTCAAACGACAAATCACTTGGAATCTTTCAACCAAAAAAAAAATAACCAAATTTGTGTAACACAGATTTTTTTAAATTTCCTAACTCTTTTGGCATGTATGAGATCAAAACGACTACATACAGCTACTATATTATCATGTAAAAAATTGTAGTACATTTTGAGAAAGATTCCGCACAAGATTTATATATAAAATTATTAGCTCCTATTGCATATGACTTGGTTATGAGAAAAATAGAATTACTTGGGTGTGATGCCAAAAACACTGAAAATTCATTGGACTATCGAGTGACATTTTTGGATTATAATGAACAAAAACATTGTAGTAATTCAAATATTTGTGATTGTTCATTTTATACAACTATTTACCATGTGCACATATTTTCAAGTTCAGAGAACTAAAAAGTTAAACCTTCTGATACATAGAATTATATCAGAAAAGCAATACCGCATTTCAAAATTATTAAGCTATTGATAACAATTTCCCGTTTGCCAGAATGAAGAGAGATGACTCAATTTTAACTATCCAGCCAAAATGTCGTAAAGAGCTGATAAGGAGCTCTAAAGACTTTAAGGAACACTGTGCACAGGTAGATTTTCTGATCAATTGTTGGTCTCAAAGAAAGAAGACATCAGTTGTCTTAATTGTACACGAAACTTGCTTAGACGATGCTAATTTTAATGAGGATGCAGCTATTGCAGAAATTGTAACTGAAGAAATAAATAAAAAGCAAAATAATATTAACGAAACAAAGGAACAGGGTGAATGAAATCAATGTACTTCCTTTAGGAGACAACAATTCACCTAAGGATGGACAAAATGAACTCAATCCAGGACACGACAAAGAAAATTTAGTTCTCCAAACGTAATTGTCCCCAAAGCACGAAAACGAAAAGGGAGATCAAAAGGTGAGCTATTAACAGCTTCAGCAGTATAAAGAAAAAAAAAGGAAGTCAAAACTAATAAAGTAAAAATGAACATCTTACAAGCGTATGCTCCTACCACCGAGCATGAAGAAGAAGTGCTAGAAAGATATTACCTAGATCTAGAACATGTCATAGCTCTAACAGAAAGCCACGAAATGATAATTGTCATAGGAGATATGAATGCGAAAATAGGAAGAGGAAAAGAAGAAATGATAGTTGGTAAATTTGGATTGGGCGTCAGAAATGATGCAGAAGATCGACTAGTAAGAGTTTGTTCGGAAAAAGACTTGATTGTAATTAATACCTTCTTTAACTTACCAAAATGCCAACTATACACATGGACATCTCCGGCTCATTTACAGGAACGGATAATGAGAAAAGAAATAGATTTTATATGTATAAATAGAAGATACTGAAACGCAATATTAGCGGCGCAGACATATCCTGGAGCAGATGTACCGACCCACCATAACATACTGGTGGCAAAGGTAAGGTTTTGTTTCAAAAAGAAAACGAAAGCGGTAACCCAGAGTATTAGAATAGACCGCGAAAAGATAAAAAAAATCTTGAAGTTCTTTCTTCTAACAAGGAAAGAGTTATAAGAAAGAATGAATTTTCTGAATAAAAAGGAAAACGTAAAGGAGACTCCAAAACAAATGTGGAATAACTGCAAAGAAATACTGCAGGATGTTCAAAATACCAACGTGACTTATACAAAGAAGAAAGCAAAACAAGCGTGGCTGACAACAGAAATCCTAAGACTAATAGCGGAAAGAAGAAAGCATAAAAACAAAAATATAAACGAGTACAGAAAGATTCATAGAGAAGTTTGACAAAAAATTCGATAAACGAATGCACAATGGCATAAACAAGAGTGTCAGGAAATGGAACATTTAGATAATAAATATGACCTATTTCACCTGTACAAAAAGTTAAAAGAGGTAGCAGGTACAAGAAAATCCAGACGCCCAAAATTCTTAGAAGATCGGAACGGCAGCCGAGTAGTGGATATTGAACAGCAACTGCAAAGATGGCAAGAATATATAACCGAACTTTTTGAAGATAATAGAAGCCAACTGCCCAGAATAAACGCTTCGAGTGGACCCTTAATAAGCTATGATGAAGTGGAGAAAGCTATCAACCAAAGGAAGAACGGAAAATCGACGGGACCCGATGATATCTGTGGAAACGCTGAAAATACTAGGAGAAAATAGCATTAAAACTCTATCCATGCTATTCAATTTGATATACAATACGGGAATTATACCCGCTGACTGGCTCCGGACAACTTTCATTATTATCCCAAAGGAAAACAACGTAACAAAAAGCAGGTAGCGCAGGAACATTATCTTGATGAGCCATGTCCTGAAAGTGTTTCTACGGATAATTCACAGAAGAATATACAAAAAATTGATAGTAGGATAAATATTACACAGTTTGGTTTCCGTAAAGGCTTTGGGACACGAGAAGCCTTATTCGGTATACAACTCTTGGTTCAGAGATGTAGAGACGTAAATCAAGAAGTATATATGTGTGCTATAGATTTCGAGAAAGCATTCGACCGAGTCCAACATAAAAAGCATGCTACATATGCTAAGAGACATAGAGATAGATGAAGAAGATATCAGGATAATAGCAAACCTATCCTGGAACCAAATAGGAAACGTACGACTAGGAGATCATCTATCGGGAGACATTTAGATACAAACAGGAGTACGACAAGGATGCATACTTCCGCCCTTGATGTTTAACTTATATGTAAATAACATATGCAGCAAAGCGCTAGAAGAGACACGTGAGGGTATATTAATTAACGGAGAACTTGTCAATAATATTCGATAAGCAGACGATACGCTGGTGTTAGCTCGATCATGTGAGGAATTAGAAAACCTGATGAAACGGATTATCCAAGCTTATGAAGAATATGTGAAGAATATGGTATTAATATCAATACCAGCGAAACTAAATATATGATCATAAGTAAACAGAATAATATTCAAGACAATAGAATAAATGTAAACTGGATACTGCTAGAACGCGTTAATAAGCTAATATATTTAGGAAGCAGAATAAATGACAAGTGGAATCCAAGTATAAAAATTAAAAACGGGTTTGTAAAAGCGAGGAGAGCGTTAATAAATATGAAACACGCGTTATGCAGCCATGATCTAAACATAAACCTACGCGTACGAATGCTGAAATGCAATGTGTTCTCAGTGCTATTATATGGAACAGAAGCATGGACACTCACAGACAACCTATTAAAAAGAATCGAATCTTTTGCGATGTGGGCATACAGGAAGATCCTAAAAATTAGCTGGATAGAACGTGTAACAAATGTAGAAGTGCCCAGAAGATTAAATAAATCAACAGAAATAGTAAACACTATTAAACGGCGAAAGCTAGAATAATTCGGCCCCATCATGAGACACCCAGAAAAGTTAAACATTCTCTTAAACGCTTTTCAGAAAAAGCTGTCATTGTTTGTCTCTAATGTTCATCTTATCACAAGTTTTATAAATTTTTAATACATGAAACAACGCAGAATTATTGTTGGTTGCACAGTACACTTTACAAAACAACCGGTAGCGATTTTCTAGTATACGGTGTTAAAAAACCACTAGCGATCGTCTAAACACTTCCTTAAATATTAGAAACCTTCTGGGTTCTTTTCGATAAGGCTTTTTAGCACCTCGTTGGGATTGTATCAGGGCCCGGTGCTTTCCCTATTCAATTCCTGCAACAACTTGTGCTTACTCTTCTTGATCAAGCGATTTTATTTATATAGAATCTACAAAAATGTCTCTTTTCTCTCTCTCTCTCTCTCTCTCTCTCTCTCTCTCTCTCTCTCTCTCTCTCCGGGTATAAACCTGAATCGTATATTTAATTTTTTTTTAAATTGTTAAGTTTTATATGCACAATATCAATAGCAATAAAATATTTAATGGGAAACTTAATGATTTTAGTGATAAAAATAAATATTTACTAATTACAAATTTTCTTTAACACTCAGATCAGATGGCGTATAAAAAAGATTTATCAGTAAATTTTACTTAAATTATCAGGTTAAAAATTAATGTGCCACACTTAATGTCTCCCATACGGCGGAATGTATTGTGGCCACTGCTGTTCTAATTTCAAAACCTCCATTGTCAAAAATAAATACAACAATGACATCATTTTTCTAAAATATTAAGATACGCAGAGAAAACGCTAGATCCAAATTCAACAAGATGAAAAACGTGTTGTGCAGTCATAATCTTAGTGTTGTAGTTTTTGGCACTTGTTTTGTCAAGCCAGTAATATGGTTTAGAAATATGGACACTGTTAACATCATATGTCAAAAACTTGATGCATTGGAAATTTGGTCTTATCGTCGGATGCTTGGAGTTAGTTGGTCTGAGCACATTACAAATATCAATGTTTTGCGAAGAATGAAGAAGAGCAAGGAAATCGCAGTTGCAATAAAAATATGTTGGTTGGAGTATTTTGACGACACAATGGAAAATCAAGGAGGCTTGTACAAACTTGTTCTTCAGACAAAATAAGTGATATTCGTTGCCAATCACCCTGATTGAAGAGATTAAGACATTGGTTAATCAGGTCAATAAAATCGTTCTTTAGTTTGACAATTTATAAGTCACAATAGTGATCGTGACGGTCAATGTTTGTTCAACTAATACGACACAATGAGAAAAAGAAGTCTTAAATCCAAAAGACTCGAATACTTTAAAATTGAACATAATTTCTAAATAAGAAAGATATTTTTATGTGTGAAAGTTCAAGAAACAATTTCTTTAATCATCATATGTATTTAATAATAATAAATAAAATAACATTAATTTCTATGTTTCTAATTATAGTCCGTTTCTGCATGACGGTATGGTTTAGCGTAATATAAAAATATGAGTATAAATGTTTTACGTCCGCATGACTATGCTATATAGATAGTATATATATATATATGCGCGCATCGGTTTGTAATGATGTGGTCGGAGTATAAATCATATAGTGGCCTATGGGTGCAATTCAGATAGGAGCGCTTGCTTCGAGAATATGCGCTGATATGATGCGGCTGGATGCTGTGTACTATGTTCCATTTTTTTATCTTCTTCTTCTTGCTTCTTGTGCTTCTTCTACTTCTTCGTAATGTTTTATTGCTGTTTGCTATCCGCACATTAAACATTCCCTTTGTTTTCAAGTACAGCTGTTCTTCACAAAGTGTTTGAAATAATTCTGGCTTTTAACTAGCACCTAATTTAAATCATTTTCGGTTGTTATTCGCCACCAATTTAATAATAACTACTCGCGTGTAAAAAAGAAAATTCTATAATTGATTTAAGTAAACTCAAAATTTCAAAATAATTTCTGTAGCGGTCCAGATAATTAACATAGGCAACCAGTATATCGTTTAACGCATCTACAACTTAACTTATATATCAATCCCAATAAATTTCGCTATCCATAGAGTGAGTCATACAATCTGTATTCGACAATTATTTTTTCGTCACTCTCATAAAAGCCGTTGTCCTTCGTCGACCCTTTTGCTTAGCGCTTGCACTGCTTAAAGTCGATCTCTTGCAATGGTAAATATTTTCTGTTTCTCCCTCTCGCGTATTTAAACGTATTTATTACCGACGCGTATTTAAACGGTGATAGTTAAAAACTGTTAAGCCGAAAAACGATACACTGCACAAAATCTGATGTTTTGTTTACTAAATGCTCATTTATTTTGAGATTGATAAGATTTATTTAAAATTATTTAGAATTGTACATAGCTTTAAAATTTTATTTAAGTGCACTTCATGTTGTTGAGTAATCAATAATTGGAGAACAACATAAGTTGATTTTAAATTTAGTATAATATGCTAAGTTAATTCCCTAATTCCCAAGATGATGCTACGAGTCGTAAAACTCATTGTACTCGATACTTGTACAATTGTACTCTTACGAGTTTTACGATCAGTTGTTTGGTCAAAACCGGAAATCGTAAAATCTCTCTCTATGAATGCAAGTTCATCAACATTAGTAAGATCGTAGATTGCCAAAATCAAAATTCTATAGAAACAAAATTGTGCGCGAAGACCAAGACGCCAGAAACCAGAACAAAATATATCTCTTTTTTCTTAATATGTACCAATTTTTGCTTATATTCTGCATTAGATGCAAACACAGAAAAGTTGCGAAAAACATCGGCCGGAAACAAATTTGTATTTCCGGCGGCATTTGTATTTGGAAAGGGAAGGTCATCCAAATACAAATGCTATATATTCTCCATCTCTTTTTCTCTTCTGATTCTCTCTCTAGGGCATGAGAAAACAGGGGCTTGCGACAGTGGTCGACATCTGCCTTTCATCCCGCTATATGTAAGTTGATGCGAATCCTACGTGTCTTTCTGCAATGGGGCCTATTTCTCTCTCCTTCCTCTATGAACGCGATTTGGCTAGCGGTAGTAGTCGACGAGTGTCTATACGCAGAGTTAAATGACTGCATGCAAAAGAAACTTCTGTGGCCTCATCCCACCATTTAACCTTATGTACTAATCTGCACGTCCATCGGCCATTAACGCTATTATCACAATCTATATAGAGTTTTCCGCGCTCTAATTTTGTCGACAGACTTTGCCCCGCTCTGATTTTACCTCCACAGTAACCCACAATACCCTGATAGACACTGTGCGGTAAGCACAGGCTATTCCAATTAGACCCGCCCGTTGGGTTCGGTCAAGCAACATTGGAGTCCATGCAGTATCTAATGCTTCCTCCCAAACTGTAGACGAATACAGTGCCACCGACTCTGTGACACTGTATAAGAGTTTCAGAACCCCGCCCCCATATATTAGTCTAGTTATTTGGGAACTGACTAGATTAGCTTTATCAGCCTCATATTTAACATCCTTTTCCAACTTAAGAGATTTATCTATCATCACCCCCAAGTATTTCACCTCACTCTTAAATTGCACCTAATGCCCCAAGATGCTAGTTTCCATTTCAGGGACCTGTCTTCTTCTCGTAAGCCATATGGCTTCTGTTATCTGCGTCGATGTGTAGCTACCCATTCTTCAATTTGTCTCAAGGTTTTCTTGAGATTCACTTTAGGTTTGAGTTTCATCTATGCCTTGCGATTACTGCAACGTCATCAAGAAATGCGATCAATTTAACTCCATGCGGGCGACGCAACATCAGCAGGTCATCGTAAATCACATTCCACAAGGCCCCAACACCTGACCCTGTGAAACACCTCATGCCACTTCTTTTACCTTGTGTGAACCTTCCGCCGCGGTATACAACACGCTCCTCTCTGCCAAGTAGCTAAACAAAACTGTTTGTAGGTATGGAGGGACCTCTTTTATAGCCATTGCTCTGTTGATACTTGAATGCATTTTTCACACTCAGCTGCACTACCACACATAGTACTCTAGTGTGTCTTGTTCCACCGCAATCTACTCCTGTCAATCAACTCTTATCAATCAACGCATGCGTTGCATCCAACGTAGATCGGTCTTCCCTAAATCCGAACTGGGACTCCTGTAATCTATTATCGCTACTTAAATGCTTCTGCAACTTACGCAGGATAACTCTTTCCAGGAGCTTTTGTATTTCACCTATCAGACGAATCGGTCTAAATTGCAATTGTTCCTTATCTGTCTGTATTAGCAGTCTGGATTTTTTCCAGATTTGTGGAAGGCATCCAGTAGCCAGAACCCGATTGTATATTCTGAGTAAAACTGACGGATATGTATCTACCAGCAGCTGGATGACTCGTCCTGGTATCTGGTCTGGCTCCGGAGCCTTTGTCTACTTTTATTTGATTTTTTGGTAGTGCGTTTTAAGTCTTCATCTCAAAATATAGTACCTCTCCTAATCTCACGAAAATGAGCTCACCCGGGGAAGTATCTTTAGTAGGGAACAACTAGCCGACAATTTCGTCCATATCCTACGGCGTAGGGAGGCTTCTATGAAACTTTCCTGATGACCACCTAATAGGATAGTCCCGACAGATCTTCTGCAGGAGCCGCCTTAAAGGCTTTCTAGTACAGATCTTGACCGCTATATGAAGTTCCTTGTGGGCCTTCTCAGGTCTTCCCATTCTTCAAGCGCACCTTCTGGCCTATTTCCGTTTAGCATTCGCTGTGATTTCCTCATCTGGCCGAATAGTCTCTTTCGTAGGGCTACTATCTCGGGAGTTCAGCAGTAGACTTGTTTGTGTTTTCAATTCCGTTGCGTAGGAACCTCCAGGTTCCTGCTCGAAGTCAAAAGTGACATCGCGTCTGCATATTGAAGTAAATTACAGTTTAATTTAATTTTTATATGTAATTGCCCAATAGATCTCTCTCTTGTCCTTTTACTCTCGAGAGAGTATGGTGACAAGTCTCGTCTCGTCATGTCATGTCTCAATTGCTCGGGTCGTAGTTCTCCATCCTTCTCTGTCTTGAGCTGCAAGAGAAGCTTCCTGCAGACCGTGACCAATGATTTCTTTGGTT
>WYDF02049677.1:0-12143 GCA_009867245.2 Adranes taylori | reverse complement strand
GGATGATGAATCCTAAAGCCTCATACAATAAATTCACCAACCTCCTAAGTATAATATCCCAACAGGGAGTGGAGTTTTAGTTAGGGTAAAAATCCCACACTGTCGGATGCATCGGGCATCCGGCGCCTTTTGAAGGTTTCTCCACTTCCTACTCAAAACAAAATAAAAATTAGTTTAAAACTCATTTCTGATGATTCCACTGTTGGTGAAATATGTTAAAACTCATGTCTGATGAGGCCATTGTCGGTAAATTGAAATATATGTAGAGTTTAAGTTTATATGTAACATTATTCTGAATACTCATACTTAGCATTTCCAATCTGGTTTAAAATATGGAAAAATGCACTAAAATGGGGAACAGAAATATAAGGCAAGGCTTGAACTGGGTTAGAGCTCTCACTAGATCCCCTGTTGAAAAATTCACTTGAACCATTGTTGTTCCCAAGAACTCATGTTAAGTAAATGATTATTCGGTCCGCGCATATCAATCTCTCAGTTATGTGGCCCGGCTTGAAAAAAGTTTGAATTGAATTAGAACATAAACTAATATAATCAACTACAAAAGAATTCTTTTTACGTAGCTTGGTCTAATACTTCTTAATTTAGTATCAACCCAAATATCTAATACATTTTAATACTATATTGGACCATTTTTTTTGTAGACATAAATTAAGATGTATATAATGAAATATTTCTTGAAGTACTTATAAAAGAGTCAATAGCTTTTCACATCAAATGATTTTGCGCATGTCATTCTAGGAAAGCATGAAAATTTTCTTATGCATATCAAAATCGCTATGAAATAAACATAAGTCGAAAATATAAACGGAAATATACAAGTTCATACAAGAATTAACTGTTATCTGAATAGACATTAAGCTATGCTAATCTTGGATAATGTATTACAATGTCATCAGGCATATCATATCTCTGTATTCGCTATTTGGGAAGGGTTTCATTAATTTTGCTTCCATGTTTCCATTCTAATTTAGTACATACATATGATACATTCGAATGTTTAAGCTTTGTTGTGTTCTATACGTGGTTTTATAAATTTTTGCATATACAACTTTATTAGAAATACTGAATTTAAATTAGATTGGAAAGTTTGCCATTATATATAGACTTTCTTGTTAAGGCCACTAAATAAATTGTAAGCTTTTTGACTTTAATCAATAACTTATTTACAAATAGTTAACAACTTAGTAATATGAATATATGTTTGTTTGTCCAGGGGATTTCAAGAGTAATTTCTCAGCTGAACTTCAACAATATTATTCAAATGTGCGCTATAACATTGTATACAAAAGGCTATTCGTAAATTACATATTTGGCTCGTAACTAGACGGTAATCAAGTTACCCTACCGTCAAGTTACCCATCTGTGGAGCCTACCGTTAGATTGACGTGAGCTGCGAGAAACACACCTCTCTAAAACTAACAAGTAAATCTCTGTATTAAATAATTAACAATAATTTAATAACAAATAACAATTAACTGATAAACTCGATTTCTTATACTACTATAGTTACAAATATTAAACAATATTAACGTGATTTAATCTGACAATAAATTGATCACACTATAGATGCTATTTCTATTCGCACGTTATAATTTAGGTAAATTTAATATACATGCAAAATATGTATCAACTTGACCTTATAAGTTTTGTTGTACATACATAGTACATTACACATATTATGTTTTTGATATTAAACGAAAATGAATGTTTATTAATGTGTTTAGTTTCGCAGTTTTGCTCAACTAATATTAAATATCTTTAATGCATTAGAATTTAATGAATATTTAATTGAGATGAAATCTTAAAATATCAAATAAACTTTACTAGATTTCTTTTACTAATTAGTGCTCTATTTTGTTATATAAATTAGAGGGCTACTACTTTATTATTATGGTTTACAGAATTGACACTAATGCATATAAATAACTTTAACTTTAACAACTTTTAAATCCTACAGACTCTCTTGTGTGCCTGGAAAGTTGCGAATTCTTTATTTGAAAGATGTCACGGAGCATCCCGTCCGTGGTCCAGATTATCCAAATATATCGTTGAATAGTATTTTCATATCTGCAATATCAAAATGTTTAATACAACGTTCATCCTTGTTTTGTAGGTTAAGGATGGTTAAACTAAAGCAAAGTTACTTAATATTATTTTTATAATTTGAAAAATGTATGATATTTTTTTTTGTTCATGACTTGAATGTATATATTGGTTTTATTATATTTTTGGTCACAAATTGTTCAGCTGATATGTTACATCTTAAAATGTAACATATCTTAAAAATGAAGCCTCTTAAAAATCCCATCAGAACATCAGGCAAGTCAGCAAGTCAGGCTCAATGCCTTATCTTTATTAAGTATAGAAATAGATATGTTACGTAAGTATAGCTTTGAGGATCTGATCAAAGTTAAAGTTGCAGTTAAAAAAAGAGGAGAAAGCTTTTTAAATGTTGGTGCAAGTATACAAAAATGAACATTGTATTCTTTTTTACTGTTAGTTTTGTTTAATTTTGATGGATAAAATTTTGTGCGTTATATTATGTTTATATTTTGAATTATACATTTATGGGGCACCAAAGTCTTAAGTGCTTATGGCCTCAAAGGGCTTAATTTAATCCGGCCATGCAGAAACTCCACCCGTACAAATCATTGTATGCTCTATACATCTAAGCATCCCTTCTAGACCAAACTAGCCTTCTTCAATTCCATGTTCCATAGATTATTTTAAGTTGTACTTTCTTATAGCGCTTTCGTATACGATCTAAAAATAATCTTACAGGTCGCCTCAATGAATCATTGTCCAATCAACCTCATAAAAATTCTTTTACAAAAAATTAATAAAAATCTGACACCTCATCTCCGTACCGTGAATGTTGATAAACATATTCGAAATTGCTTCTCTTTAACATTTATAGACGACCTTTCTTATCAGATGAGATCAGCACCCGATATCTTTGTTTCTTACCGCCCTCCTTCAAACCTAAAAATTTGTTAGTTCGCAACAAGGATCCCATCAACTTAGTTAACAGGACCGGTGTTTACCGCTTCCAGTGCAAATGTGGCTGCAACTATATAGGTCAGGACGTAATGTCCTTCCAAAACGTAGCAAGGAACATTTATCCTGTCTGCGTAATTTAGAGTCTTCATGCAACATTGCAGACTATTTATTAAATTCAGACCATGACTATAATGATAGCATTTTCACCGCGGTGCATTTTTATAAAAAAGGAAAAAGCTCGAAATAGCGGAATCTTTTGAGATAACTAGTTCTATCAAAACCCAACCGGTCAAAAACTAATTCTATCAAAACCATATAGCGTATGCCTGTAGCTAATTCTTAAAAAGTTAACCGATTCTATAACCACACATATTTCCCTATTTCCTACACAAAACATTCGATTCCCACCTTCTTCGTTTCTTCTCACCCCTCATGATATAATAAATAACTCTTCTATTTGACCAAACCATTAATGTAATTGAAATTGACACAACTATATAGCAGATAGTGTAAGAAGCCACCTGCAGATGGCTCTTGGTACACATATATTTTAAGCGTTCTACAAATTATTCTCACCAACTTTACTTGGAAATTTCGTCAATTTGATCGTTTCATCATTTCTCGTTCATACTCAGTTTGGGCGTGTACTAGTCTACAAAAAATACATTACATATTGTTACAATAATGTTTGTAGTTGTTTGATGCAAATGTGTACATTTATTGGCACGTTTTGAGTGTTGACAAAGTTCTTTCAATTAATACCGGCTAAATCCTACAGACTGAATTATTTTTTACTAACCCGTAGAACAAAATCAAAAGTTAGTGAACTCAAATTAAACAGGATGAAAGCACGGTTGTCAGCGATTAATGAAGTAAAGAAGAGAACAGTTGCCTTTAAGTAATAAGTAATATCTTTACGTCTGACAATGGACTATAATAATTTTCTATACGCATTCGATCTTTATGCCAGATGGCTGTGGAATTAAGCTCAATTTACATGATACTTCCGATCGGGCTGATTTATCGAATCCGGCTGATTTTAATATTGAGCTACACAATAGGTGAATAGGATATGACAATAAAACATTTATTTCTTGGCGACAAGCTAATATCTTCCAGTTAACAGACTGAAAAACTAAAATTTAGCGAGCTTATTGTATGAAAAATTTGACATAAACGTTCCGTTGTGAGATGGATGATGTGAGGATTGTACGATTTGTAAATAAATTCGGAGACGACGATGTTGTAACATCGGATGAAGCGGGAAGAGATGCTAAGTAGATTCTAATCACTGTCGCCGAAGATGCATCGGAAGAGTCGTCGGCGATCTTCTTCTCGAGTGACGGGATGCAGTCATCCTTTACCGGCGGTCGGCGACAAAGATACGTCTCCTGATGTTGTCAGTAGTAGTCGCGAATCCACATAGCTACTGCTTGACTTGGTGGTGAGTTCGACAGTGTCGTTGGTGTGGACGGTTGTGTATTTACCAGGTGACGTAGCGCACTCTGTAATGCGGTCTTATCCGTCCTTCTTTTCTCGAAACAGCTGAAGGTTGAACTCCCTCTTTATCTGGCATGGACCATCTCGTTTTTACATCAAATATGTAGATTTATAAAATATTTATGGGTGAGTGAAAAAAAATGGATTCAAAGATAAGAAGATGAAAGATCGAAAGATTCGGCGAAAAGTGAGTAGTGGAATTTTAGTTATATACCTGATCTGTTTTTATAGAATTTTTCTTTACTGACTTGCTGAAACTTAGCTTAAAATTGGCGTAATGGTTTCGTTGTGACGTTTGTGGGAACAAACCGTTCCTTATATTGCGACTATTCCCGCTGCCAAAAGCCAGGCTTGAAGATAAAAAGAGAATTATGCTGATTGAAACATGCGAAAAATCCCGTTAAACTTTCGGTTGACAACCGCAAAAAGGTCGTGGGAACATGTAAGCTATTAAGAACATTATTTTTTGTTTTGATGCGGAAATTGGATGTTTTAAATGAAATATAATTTAGAGTAAGCTTTCGTTAAATATATTCACTTAGTCAGGCTACAACATACAAGAGTTATGATATAATGTATAGATATATCATAACTCTTGATATAGATATATCATAACATAACTCAAAAAATGTATAGATTTTTTGAATTATGTCTTAATCAATCAAAAACACATCCTTCAAACAATCTATCATAACTCTTGTATTTTGTAGCCTGAGGAAGTTAATATATTTACAGAAAGCTTGCTCTAATTATAATATTATTAAAGACATCCAATTTCCTCATCAAAACAAAAAAGAATATATATAATAAAAATGGATTAATACCAAAGAATAAGCTATTAAGAACGGCCGTTTCGAGATAAGGACAATCTCTCTCGAAATTTGCGATAAAGATAAAGTTAAACAGTTTTTTACATGTGAAAGTAAAAGTTTATAAACATTTGCATCTATAATAAGCGCACGTATTCATAACTTAATAACTGTTTGGTTTTTGTTATGTATACATACTGCACCTCATTAAACACGGCACAAATTTCCTCGTCTAATTATATATCGTATTATTTATTAATTATTGATTTATTTAACTAGTTTAAAATGAATTAAAATAATCTTACACACCGATATTCTTTCTTGTAATTAACTACCTGATGATTATTATTAATTGCTTGACTTATCGCATTTGTCGATTCTGTTGGAGGCTATGTACAATATGCCGATAACATCTAGCGATTATTTAATTCGTAATTTTTCTGTAACGTTTATTGGTCATTGGTAATACTGGCATAGTGTATTGACAACTATCTTGTGTGTTTAAACCGTACTTGAGTAAGATGATAACAATAAATATTTCTCTACTTGCCACTCTTCTTCCATTGTTCATATTTTTCTCATATTGACTGAATAGCATTCAATATCAGATTTTCCAAGTATATGAATTTTAGTTTGTGGCATCCTGCTGATATAACACAAATAAATATCTAATATAACAAATGTTGACAAATTTAGATGCATGTCTCTTGGGATTATTTAAATGTTCGTGCAAATTACTGTTCCAAATGGCACTTTTTACTGCTTTGACTACTGGCGGCTGGTGCATAACTGCACAGGTGCACGAAAACCCATGTAAAATAAAAAACAAACAAAAAAATAATTATTAATTTAAAATGTTTTAAATTTTCATATTGTCTTTTGCTATTTGAACTCTAGCTACGTAACAGACTGGCGAGAGAATAATAAAACGCTACTCGTTTAGCCTATTGTTGTACTAGCATACCTAGCACGACAAATGTGTACACTTCTGTTTACATGCAAAATCTGCGGTTTTGCAATGGGCTTGCCTGATTGGTCTAAAATAGCGTGCAATCATATATGAAGAGAAAAGTGCACAATTTATTTGTAATCGCCTGTGATTGTGTATGCGCGTACAAATTTTCGTTTTAATAGGTATTCTTTTCGCCCACGTCTTTTTATATTAATATGATAAAGAATCATAATAATAAATAATAATAAATCGGACTATTTTATAATTAATATTTTGTCTTTTTTTAAATAAAGTGTTTTCAATTTAAATTGTAATAAATTCAGTTCAACATATTGCGAATAAAAATTTATCATACAAAGATAATATGGAAATAAAAAATCAACCAGATTTGAAAATTCAAACAAAAACAGAAAATAAAACCTGAAAAGCTTAATTCTTTACGAAACACAAATTGGTCTATCGCGTAACACAATAATAGTTGCAATCCAAAATTAGTTAAACGTCTAATATACACAAATTTTTAATTTTTTAAACGATTACAATACAGTGCCTTCAAATTTTCACGAGTAATTTTACGTATTTTGACTGTTGTTTGTTGATACTTTTTGTCTAGATCATAACTCTGATTCCTTAGTCAGGTATTACTCGAAACTACAAATACTAAGAAGATATACTCCAGACAATATCCTTAAGGTAATTAATAATTTTTGCTTTACTTCACCGGATGGTGCATTTAGGAAAAATAAATACGCTATGAGCATCTGTAGATTTTCCCTGACCTATTACAAGAAATCCTTGAATACTTCACTCATATTTCATTGGATGCAATAATCTATAAAATACTAAAGAACGAAATCCACGGAAAGCAGCTTTTCTCAGATATGTCTCAAAATAATATATTTCACATAACACACAATACATTGAAGCTTAAATGATATAACAAAAGAAAATTTACGAACAAGCAGAACATACGTCGGTTCATATTTTATGAGACAGAAATTGTTTTTTTTCCTGTTGCTGACTTTTTCTTCTTCCAGAGAGAAAAAAGACCATACCCTGCGACTCTAGCTTGTTTCAGCACGTGTGTAAAACGGCTTTATCAAATACTTCTCTAGAGTAATACTATGAAAAATGATTACATTTTATGCTATAAGCGCCATAAAGATGCCTATTCGGGTGGTAATGTCTTATCCTAATGTTAAACAACTGGGACAAAACAAGTTACAACGACAACTAAGGCTATCATAAAGGTTGCCGTGACTTTTAGCAAATGCCGCACATTTTCAATTTGACTGCATTTTCATCGTTATTTTAGTTGGGTGAAAGAAGAACAAAATTTATTAAAATGTGTTTCTATGCAAGAATCTATCTATAAAATTTTAATCTTCCTTAAGGGTATATTAATCCGCACAATTTTTATTCCTAGAATGTTTAATTGACAAGACCTATAATTCTTAAATATATTGTAGTAGAATCTATCGGCAATTGTGTCTCTGTGGTTAATATAACGAGTCTGGTTGTGAACTACAGTGAACAACAATTCACATATTAATCGGCCCGTTGTATGTGGTGCACCCGAATCTCGAAAACTATGTGAAGATGACACAAAATGTAATCCAGCAATTACAAACAGGTTTCCTATTTTCGCAAACCAAGAACAAGATGATGCTAGTAAAGGTATAATTATGCACAATTTAGATTATGGAAATCGAAAAAGTGTCGACAAAATGATGTTACAGCCTCAAAAATAGGTGCATATGTTGAGTACTGATCTTCTACCCTATCTGATAACATGTCTTGAGAGGATTACCAGAAACATTGATAAACGAAGATATAAAAGAAAACCTGGAAGAACCAAAACATGCCATGAACATGAGAATCCCCACAGAACCAAAACGGAGACCAACACGAACTCAACATTATATTAATTATTTGGGCGTGTTTAATTCATATGTAACATAAGCCACCTTTGTAAAAAATTTGCAGGGAACCACCATTCATGGTAATGCAAAAACCAAAATGGCCTATACAAGTGCAACGATAGAGCCATCGACTGGAACCCCAAGTTCATCAAGCAACAAAAGGCTCATGAAAATCAACAAAAAGTTATAGCCACACGAGTGCAGTCCTATATGAGCTACGCTCAAAAGACGCAAACACGTAGTTCTCAAAATACAAATGATATCCCCGACTCGAGGATTAATAACATCGTCATTGGGCTTCTGCCTGTAATTCTAAAAATGTTTAAATCATTATATAAGTATTTACTATAAAATAAAATGTTGCTAATGGACTGTTATATAAACTGTTCGAGCTAAAATCATTTTACGTCTTGTTTATGTTAATAAATGAAACTCGTGTAAAAAAAGGAGACAAATTGTGAATTCCGGAATTAAAAGGGTACAGAGAATACGGTCCCAGAAGCAGCTGAGGGGGAGTAGCCATTCTTATAAGAAACAACTATTGTTCGACATGAGTTGAGATGAACCCGCATAACATAGAGATCCTAGCTCATACTAGCTGCACTATATTTAAAACCATCACCTTCTGCAGCAACTGCAAACTACAATGACGTATTTAAACATGGGGTCACTATTGCTGGGGAGATTTAAATTCAAAAGACCCGCGATTTTGCTACTCCATTAGATTAATAATGACATAAATGTCAAAACAGTGTTCGCATTGTCCTCTGATCATTTCCCGGTGACTGCAGAAATCGGAAACTTTGACGGATCAGTGCTAAAAAGCTACCAATAAAAACAAATTGGGTAAGATAGCAACATGGAATAAATAATTTTTAATAATAAACTGAAATACAATCAACTAAAAAGATAGACGACTTAGTTATCTAACTCTTTAGCAACATCAGAGAAAAAATTAAAGTATGCTCGGCGCTTATGTACCAGATAAACGATTATAGTACCAGTTGGATGTCGCATATTTGAGGAAAAAAATTGCTGAAGTATATGCACTATTTTCTAAACAAAATTCCTCAGTCATAACCAAAACTATAACCATCGATAAAAATGCTGTCAATATAACAATGTAAGAATATGTCATCGCTTAGCAAACGTTTACTTATCTGGCGGTTGTCGCTGCCTGTCACTCTGCTTACTGTCTCGTTATGGCTGGTCGTCGACTGCTGGCTGCAGCTGCTACTGCTTTTAGTTCATAAAATGAACGCAACTTATTTATTTAAATCTCGCTATTTATAAGGCGTAATACAACTTTTGCTCCGTATTCCGGTCATCGCTTAACCAACCACTCATTATTTGCTACATGATACGTTCTCCACTCATTAAAGTGCAGCATCACCAGTTCAACGCACATCGCAAGCCAATACACATATCAATTATTAGCGGACACTGTTTCCGCCACACCATTTCCGATCCACGGACGGCAAAGGCCTAAATGCATTCCCTTCAACAAGCTTTAGACAGTGGTATTGTATGTACAAGTGAGCAAAGAGCGAGAAACAATCATACACAACTTTCTGCTGTTGTCGTTGTTATCACCTCTTTATTCAATGCGTGGAACATAAGCGCGATCATACATTTCAACTGCATTTACTTTTTATTTTTATGGACTGGCTTTTCCAGTGGCGTGGTCATGGAATTTATTTATCTAATTTGGTTGAAGTAACATGCTATGTTACAGTACTTCTGGTGCATACGCCTTGTTGTCAAGAAGTAGCTGCTTAGGACGAAAAAAATAAATATATGACAATTTACATCCTAGATTTTGAAAATTTAGACGAAAAAGTAGTATTAATTACTTCCTTTATCTTTATATAATAATTTGTAAATGGGGAGCCAACTTCGTGATTTAAATTTATATTGCGTTGGATTCTAAATATTTATTCAAATAAAATAATTTAGGTTCAAATGAAATATATAAATTTGCTTGTTAACTAAACAAATTTAAGTTAGCAGTGTGCCTGATATTTTCCTACTTGTTCAATTCAGATTTTAACGGAATCTACTAGATGTATAAACGTTGGTCACCTTAGCAATTATATGAAGCGTGTACTTTTTACGGCGTCTAAAGTCTGAAAATCTCTAAGGTATCGTTATTTGGATCCATTTGCAGTAAAATGGATCACAAAGATTTCATACTAACGTGTAGCGTGAAAATCAAAATTTCCTTTTCTCTAAATTTTATAGTAGAGGAAAAACGAAACCCAGAAGAGAATGAAAAGATAATTCAAATGAAAATTTCTTATTGACTTTTAGTCTAGTTCTAATTGGATATTTTTAAATTAAAATTTTATTTGTTATTTTAAATCATTAAGAATATATCAATTTTTTATGCAGCGTAATTGTTTTCTTTTCGAAATTCATTCGCAATCGTATTTTATCCAAGTTATAGGAGAAAAGTCTTGTACCTAAATCAAGTTTGTTAAGGTATCAAACACAAGTTTGCTGTACAGAAAATAAGAAGGGATGTTTCGGTAACATCTGTAACATCCCTTCATATCTCAGTGCATAATTGAAATAAGATTAGAAGATATGTTTAACTAAATTGTAAATGCGCAAATCGATAAAAAAATTGATCAGGATGTCAGGATGGTATGAATCAAATGGGAGTTAGTGTTTAATTTTTAGAGTTGTTTTAAAGCTCATACTCTTTCAATTTACGTTTGAAAATTGAAAATAAATGCAAATTGCACTTATATTTATTTAGATAAAAAGGTCATTAATAAATATTGTTTACATTGACATTATTTTCAAATATTCAATATTCGTTTTAAAATTCAACTAATTTTCTAATTTATGAAATAATTGCTTCTTGACACGACGATTTGTATATAATATCTAGATACAAATTATAAGTTGCCTCTGTATAAATCAATAATACGTTCATCAACGATCATCAAGGATCAACGTCAACAACGCAGAACAATAATTACAAGTCTCTCAATCGCTCGCTCATTTATGCATCTCGTTCTGTCAGAAAAACGAATGACATATATTAAAATCGAAATCATGCTTTCTTTGAATTTGTTTTTTCGACGGAGCGTTTATTTTGCTGATCTGAACAACTAAGCAGAACATACATGTCCTGGACATATTCATAACTGAACATCTTCATACATATTTTTTACTGAAACTGGCCTACTCGCCAATGCGTTGCTGCTTAGTAAATTGTCATGTGCAAACAGAATAAGTCTATTGGTAATGTATGGTCAATCTTGTGCAAATATGTGTGAGCTTGCTTTTTGTCGTATGCGTTGTAAGCACGTATAATTATATATTTCCTTCCTGGTTTTATGAAGTAGAAAACTATGATACTGCGGCGAAGTAGAAACCTTTATTCTTATTATTAAGTCAGTTTTCAATAAACTGTAGAAAAAATAAAATTGATTTAAAATAATACATTGATTCAAAGTATTTGGGAACAAGTTCTTTTCAATTGAAAATATGCTGCATAACAGAATATATACAATAATGTAACTGGAGAGTGAAGTTTCATAATCTATAAATATTTATAAAAATAAATACGAATCGAAAGGGTTAAAATATTATACACCACCCACGTAAAGGCCAGACAGTCATGTCAATCCATATCAATGTGGAAATTCAGTTGTTGTATGAATTATTTAATAATCACATAACGACTGACCTTACACATTAATATAGAAGAAGGAAGTAGTTAACGATAGAAGAAAACGACAGAAGAGGTAAAAATATCGGATAGAATAATAGAGATTGTAATGGAAATACACAAAGATAAATAATGTCGGAATGAGAGTCGGAGAAAATGTATTTCAGTGATTTTACTGGTTTTTGGATAAATTTGAATAACTGGATAAATTTGTTAACTGGATATATTTGAGTGGATAAACGAATATTGCAGAGTTG
>WYDF02049666.1:0-12144 GCA_009867245.2 Adranes taylori | reverse complement strand
AGAAAAGGTCGACGTCAAAGAAGCTAATGGAGAAGCCACGATCAACGAGTCAACATCACCAAGGCAAGCAACCAATTCGTCTCCGGCATCCAGATCATCTCTATTCGCTGGCGCCTACTCGCTCCGTTCACTTCATTACAACACAACACACCCTTACTCTTCAGCAAAATCTCCCGAATCCTCTCATATCCACTTTTTTTCGTATTTACATATTTTCCAGCTCTCCCCACATTCAGTAACCGTGTCTTCGATGCAACCAAGAAAAGGTCGACGTCAAAGAAGCTAATGGAGAAGCCACGATCAACGAGTCAACATCACCAAGGCAAGCAACCAATTGGTCTCCGGCATAAGGATCATCTCCATTCGCTGGCGCCTGCTCGCTCCGTTCATTTCATTCGTCGTCGCAATTCCATATCTCCGATTCCAATCACTAGCTGTACGGTTCCTTCTTCATCATTAACAGTTAACCCGCGATATACCAATTTAATCCGATCAGCATCACCCTCGAAACATCCGAACAATCATATCAATTATCATACTATATCTAGTTCGCTATTATTTTATCTTTGCCGTTTTTCAAACGAAAAGAGTCGTCCTAGCTACTTTCGCATTCTAATTAAATTCAAACAATATGTTAAAGTTTTGCGCAAGAGCATTATATGTTATAGAAATTTCTTATAATCCATCAGACATAAAAACAACAAGAACCTATTACATATTTTGGTGCCCAACGTGGGGCATAAAAATACGCAATAGGCCCTATTACATCTTGCAAGAAACATGTAAGTTTCATGGTTGGATTAAGAATTAATTATACGATTCAAATTAGGTAAGCAGAATTATTAGAGCAACAATAAATGATAAAGGTATAAAGCAAACTCAAACAAAAAGGAAAAATAAAATCTTTGAACATTCTTATTAACACAAAAATCAAAATAGTTTTTTCCATTTCTAAAAAAATGGAATATAGGATAAATAAAATATAGATGAAAACTTACTTCGTTTGGCTCGGATAGTTCGAAAATGTCCAAACGGTTTGCATTCCATTGCGAGATGACATTGCGTAGAGCTTCACGTTCGCGCGCTCTTGTATCCGATTGCATCTTGCCAATAATTGCTGAAACAATATACCAAAAATTATTTTAAATTATTTTGAATATAAAACTAAGATGATCTACAATCAATTACAAGGCATTCTAGGAATTGTTCCTATCAAGGATAACCACCGTATTTAGGCAAATATAGATAGATAGTTAGATAAACAAATTTTTCACACATCTTGTGTCGAAATGAGAAAATCCATCCTGTTGTTAAATGCGTGATTCCAGTTTTTTATCCAAAACAAATTCAACACACAGGAATTGAGAAATTTCTAAGGTTTACGGTAAATATGAGCGCATGGCACATCATAGCACATTTCGAGCGCTACAACGTTCATGTTAAATAACAGAGTTCCTAATAAAAGATGTCATCCAGTAATATGTAGAAGATTATCTCATTCTCTCCGAAACCCAGGTTGGGTTTAAAAGCAAGCTAGCTGCAATCAAGGAGTGTCAACATGTGAATCATTGGTGAAGCACTGGTTGCTTACAGATAAAACAAATGCATTTCTATACCTAAACAACGAGCCCCACCTCTCTCAGAATCCCAAGCACCTCTATTATAAGCAGCAGAAATCTGTATTACCGGCATATGGATTTATAGACTTTCAAACCGGCCTCATAGTTAACCTGCTTGTTGCTTCCATATATAACATACGCATTTATACCAATTGCACCTAGCAATACACAACTAGCACCCATCTACCCAGCAAGCAACGACGTAGAAACCAGAATGAAAATCAGCCTGTATACTCTTAATAGAAGAACTATAAACGCCTAGTCATTATAAATATATAAGTCCATCCTCACTACCTTTTAGAAACTTCCCCATATCCCTTCCCTTGCCGCGTACAATTAAAAAAAATATAGAGGTGGAGAAAATGGAAGAGGAAAGAAATACAAAAAAAATAATATAAATGTAGTAATAAGAGGAGTTGGAGAGGAATAAGCCGATATTACTAAAAGTAGACGTGGGATAAAATAAAAATAAGATAAAATAAAAAAATAATTATGAAGAGGAAGCAGTTGCAGGGTACTAAGATCAACCATGACCTGACAACCATGACCTGACAGCGAAAGAAAGGCAGGTCCAGGAAGAGAAAAGGTCCAGATAATGTACTAAAAGTCATGGATAGGTAATGTGATATTGGTATGGAGTGAAGGTAATAGGATTGGTGAAACAAGTTGTGAATGGTAAGGAAAAAAAAATGAGAAGATATGGGAGCTAGAACTAATGGGGAAACTAATAAAAAAAAATCAAATTATGTGGAACGGTAGAGCGAACGGGGAAGGGGATATGGATATGAAGAAATGATGGAGTGGAAGAGAGAGCGGGAATGTGTCGAGGTGAAAAGTGTTAAGATGATGGTGCATAAAAGAATAGAAGAAACAAGATTGACATCAAGCGGAGGAAACAAAGGGTTAAATAATTTAATAGAATAGCCATAGCTCGTACAATTCATTCAACGATATCAGAAAAGAAACGGCGAGTTAAGAATCTCACAAACAATTTCTAAATGAGCTTCGTATAAGCTTACAACTTAACAATTACTATTTCAACGTATCATAATTTTATATTTTCAAAATATGTATACAACCAGTATTATATATCTATTGAATTATTTTTTATCGCGATTTTAAATTTTTTTCATAAAAATAAGTTAGTCAAAATGTGTATAGAAAATCATATCCATATTCGCGAAACAAGTACGTACTACGTTTATTCTTATGCTATTTTGTTTGAAGTCAAAGTTAAATACGCACTTGCATTGTTCGATTTGTTTATAAATTTAAACGTTCATTTTAAATTAACAAATACCACTATGAAGTGAGAGAATCTTTGCAGTTTCGCCGTAAAACATTATACTATACTCTTTTTCACGAAGCAATAGAGTAAGTTACTTGCTTAATTGATGCCTAACAATTGCGTATTCCGACATATATTTTAATATAATTGGGAAAAGGTACAGGAAATGAAGCAATTATATTTTATTAAATATTCATACGCCCTCACACTTCGAGAAAGCTTGCCATACAGAACAATCATTTCGCGATCTGAACGAACTGTTTGGCGAAAGAACTATCAGCAAAACCCAAGTTGAAGCATGGTCCAAGAAGTTCAAATCTGGTGATACAAACCTCACAGATGAAGAAGAAACACGTCGACAATGAAATTTCGACGACCATGCACTTTCGGCAGAGGACTAAAGCTTAACAATGAGAATGTTGGCGGAAGACTTCGATGTGCATCATTCACCCATCGTTCGTCGTCTCAAAAAGCTCGGAAAAGTATGGAAATTGGCTGGATGCGTCTCCGACAACAACAAAGCCGAACGTGTCCGAATTTTCAGCGCTTTACTGAAACGAAAGGAGCAAACTCCGTTCCTGAGGAATGTCGTGACTGGGGATGAATCGTGGCTTCCCTTTCAAAACGTCAACAGAAAGAAGGTTCGCGATTCACCAGGTGTTTAATTCAAAGAAATACTAAAAGGCGTTCACTATAAAAAAGAAACGTGGTGTGTTTGGTGGGACAAAATCGTGGTATGTTGGTGGGATTTGTTATTGCTGGAATGACGACAATGAGCGTCAACAGTGACGGATTCCGGACAAAAACGGCAAGCGGCAATTAAATATCAACAGCGACGTCTATCTCGCTCAAGTTGAGCGCAGTCACGGTGCAATCGAGATAAAAAGACCGCGCCAAAAGAACGATATCATCTTACGTCATGATAATGCACGTTCATATGTTGAGCATCGTGTCGTCGATACTATGCTGGCAACTGCTTCCCCATCCGCTATATTCTCCCACAGAAGCGCTTAAGGATTATCACGTCAATTGATCGCTGAAAAATTGGCTCACAAACAAAGTTTACGACGACTTGGTGGCCGCCATCAAAGAGAGGATTGCCTCAAGAACAGCAACTTCTTCGCCCTTGGCATCGATCAGCTGCCAAGCAAATGGAAAGCAGTAATTCAAGTAGATGGTGAATATGCTCAGGAATAATCATTTAAAGATGATTAAATGTTATTTTGTTGTTGAATAAAATACGCCACAATAATTATGCTGAGACCTAATAACTTGGGTTTTAGGTTATAGAAATAACTATAAATTCCATATAGCTAAAGTTTTTAGAATGTGCTTCGTATAAATTATTAGTACTTCGATTTAATTTATATTGTTCCAAAACCATGTACGTAAATTAAAATAATCATACAAGTAGCAGCTAAAACGGAGTGGTTTAATATTTTACAACCTGTTTTCTCTCGTGCAAACTAGATGAATGTGTCTCGCACCACCCTACACTATAATTAAAGATAATTAGAAAGAACCCTCTCTTCCCATAAAGCAAATTGAGATAACAGGTAGTAAATCTAAGCTGCGCTACACGATTTTCAATCGGTTTTTTTTATTGGTTGTAGTACATATGTGATATGAATACCATATTTAAAATTCTATATAATTACATTTTTCAAAATGAAAATATCGTACTGAAGCTTCTGATATTATTATAGAGAATGAATATTGGGCATCGTCGGTTAACTAGTATCTCGTTATGAAGGATTTAATAACCTATTTCCAATATTAGCAGAATGGTGATTATAATATTTCTTCACATGAGTACACCTTTTGACATAATGCAAATTTAAAAATAAGCGTAGGGGAATGAGAACTCAATCAAGTGGCGGAACACAGACAAATTCAATGGTTACCAAACCATTGAATTTGTCAGTCTCAGAAACCTGGAGGAAAGGAAAGTCATTCGCAATATTTTTGGTGCTGTACACGAAAACAATGAGTAGAGAATAAGAACCAATAACGAACTGGAAGACCTCTAAAATGCGCCATCGATCAGATCAGGCATTAAGATAAGAAGACTACGTTGGCTCGACCACGTACAGAGAATGGGAGATCAGTGGGTGTCAAACAAAGTTCCTAACTCACGCCCTAAACTTAGATTGGTGGATGACGTAGAGGAGGACCTTCGCATGCTGGGAGTCCGAAACTGGAGACTGTTGGCTACACGAACAGACGACTGGCGAACGGGATTTTAATGAACTGTAGCGCCACCAAAAAGAAAGAGAAGAGCATTTGGCCATGGGGAGCATTCAGCCATAAAGTATATTTTCTCAGGTTTAAATTTCCCGCGTAAAGTTAGCATGTTCATTTCTTTTTCAAGAACAATTTACGCTTTTTTGGTAGACTGTGAAGTATTCGTCCGTCCTAACCTGGTGTATCTTCCGCCGTCGCCAAAGGTACAGCAGTGTTGTAAAATGGAACAAAATGTGATTCATTTTTTACAGATAAGCCGCGAAAATGAATATATAAAACCCATAGGCGAACGAAGCAATTATTGGCTATTTCAATTTAACATACTCGAAAGAGAGGCAGCCAAGGTCAATGGAATAAAAAGATCAACGTTACAAAATCGAGTAAAAACAATATTAACAAAATTTACAAAATTTGGATGACTCAGACGATGAGAGGGAAGAAGGCCCACCAAGCCATTCAAACAGAGTTAGAAGCATACAGTAAGAGATGTTCTGACCTAAATTATGGACTTCAAAAATTAGCTACGAATATGCATCTGCTTTGCCTAATTGACGTATTACCCTAGAGTGGCATCAAAAAGTTTATGGCACGTCAGTAATCAGTTTCTGCGAAACCAAAAAGCACCAGCTTAAGCAGAAAGACAGTGTTTAACAAGTTTTAAGAAGGATCAGTTTTTCAAAAAGTATTTGTACGTTTTAAATTTTCTTCAGAAAGAATATACAATCTCAATGAGACCGGAATGATAATTTAGAGTGATAATTTCTTACCGAAGCTTTGTCAAATACTATGTAGAAAAATAAAGCTTTTGTATTCTTTAAAAGTGAAATAAAGTAATTCGCTTTTAATATCTACGCAATACGGATCTTTTTATATATCCCAATTAAATTTAACATCGGAATTATACATCAAAGTTTATCTTAAATGTTTTCGATATTTCCGTTTGACAAATCTACGTTTAATGCTTAATTATGCGAAACTAGTTTTGGACGTGGGCTCAGAGGATTGAATCAGAAAAATACAAGTTTGTGATGGGAGAAGATGAAAAGTGTAAACGAAATAGTGCTAGGAATTGGGAGAAATTTGACAAACAGCCAGGAAAGGAGAAGAAATGAAAATAGGGAAAGATGTATTGTTTTTGATGAATGGTGGATGAAAAAGAAAATAGTTTAAAAGAGTTATATTAGGATAAATACAGTGGAGGGAAACATGGAAGAAACAATTAAAGTAAAGGTATAAATGGAAAAATGAAAGGAGAAAGAAGAGGACGAGATAGAAAGAATAAAACGGCTTAATTGTGGAATGGACGAGTGGAGGTATTTAAAAATAAATGGAACTATTAAAGCTGATAGGGAACAATTTATGATGAGTATAAATGACTGTAAAAATATATGTAGATTGCATATGCATGGAACAACCACGGAGAATGGAAGAGGATGAGGGATGTGTATGAAAATGAGGAGGCTGAAAATAAGATTAAGGAAGATAGAAATGAAAAGGAAGTTGTAGAGGAGATTAAAAGAACTAAAAAGGGAGTTGTACAGAGGTATGTACAGAGGTATTCCTACAGAGGTATGGAGTTGTATAAATAAGTAGGGTATGGAGGCGTTAGTAAGACGGTTCAACGAAACTCGAAAAAGATGGAAAGAAGGAGAGACAACTGCAATATGTAAGAGAGGTGACAGAACAAAAGTGAATAATTACAAAGTATATAATGAATGGATTGTACAGATTGTTTGGAAGGATAATGAACAAAAGACTTATAAGATTTTTAAATAAAACAAAAATGTGTTGTCGGGAACTCAGAATTGGTATATAAAGGGGAGAAGTAAAATAGATAATCTTATGATGTGATAAAAGAGGAGTTGCGTAAGGCAGATACGCTATACATATTCACGAACGTAAAGTGAGCATTTAACAACATAGTAAGGGATAAGCTATGGAAAAGAATAAAAGTAATTGGAATGGGAGGTTAATAAGAGAAATGTACGAGAGAACAAAGGTTAGAGCAAGAGTAGGAAGCAATGTGTCAAAATAGTTTGAAACAACAAAAAAACGATGGTAAGACAAGGGTTGCTCAATGAGCCTGTTTAATATCTACAAATCTGATTTGAAAAAAAGTGTTAAGGAAGGGATAGAGTGGAGTGATGATGATAGAGAGAAAGTGTAAGCTTTGTGATATGCAGATGATATTAGTATGTATGGCAAAAACGAAAGCGGAAATGATTGAAAGCAGATGATTGAAAATAAAAGGTATGCAAGAAAGGAAGGAGATAGCAAAAAAGATAAATTGGAATTAGCAGGAATAGAGATAGAGAATGTAAAAAGCTAGAAGTATTTAGGATTTATGCTTTGTAAAAATGGGAAGTGTAATGAACACGTAGAGATGCTAACGAAAGCAAGAGTTGTAATTGAATGGTTAAGATGTATGTGGAAAAAGAGATATGAAAATTCATATGTATGAGAATGTTGATAATGGAGGTCTGTGTGAGGAATATAATGATGTACGGCGCGGAAATACGGGGAGTGAATAAAGGAGAAAAAATGGAGAGGGTGATAATTGGGTTGGTGAAGAAAATAATCGAGATGGAAAATTTAACACCAAGTGAGATTGTTTTGCGAGTGTGTGGGAAGTACAAATGTTGGAACAAAGGAATGATGAAAATGGCAAAGTATGAGAAAAAAGATAGTTTTCCGTGCCATAGGCAAATACGCGGACCGAAGGGTTCATGGACAGTTTAAATCAAAAGTTCTTGGCATTTGGAAAACTGTCCGGTTAAAAATTACCGGAAAAGAAAGTTATCTTCCTTAATTAGATAAGGCACTATACCTGAAAGTGTTAAGCGATGAAAGCAATGAACGACAGCATATTAAAAAATAGAATGGTCGTTAGATTGAGAGGATGATGAATATGGATGAAGTGGTAAATGAAGTAGAAGTGAGGATGAATAATGTGGAATTGCAAGAAAGATGGGGCAATTGAGGAACACTAGGTACAATAGTAGATAAGATATCAGTAATGGGGAAGGATTATCGGAATACATTATAGATAAAGTGAATATGAACAGAAAACGGATGATAAAGCTTTTTGATTTTGGGAGTGAGACAAAATGTGAGGACAAAAATGACGATAAGTTCAGATGTGGGAGTAAGGAAAAAAAAAAGAGGGAAAAAATGACGAAAAGTTCAGATAGAGTAATTGTGGGAGAAATTAAGATAAATGGGAGGACTGGATTAAGGAATGTTTTGGGAATTGTATGGACAGAATGAGAAAGAGAGTTGGTTGGTAATATTAGAGTGTTTAGGAGAAGAAATAAAAAGGATAGGTATAATGGAAAGAATGATTAGGGAAATGAGAAAAGAGGGATAAAAATGCATTTCTGAAGTTTCTTTTCCAATTTTTGTTCTAAGTTGGATAATTCATTTTTCAAATTTTAATATGAAATTTTTGTTAATTTAGAATCATTAATGTAAGTAGGCTAAGAATTTGTTATTATATTATAAGTTTGTGTTTTTGAAAAAATGTGTTTATAAATTACTGAAAATTTATATGTTTACCCATTTATATTAGGAAATATTAAATTATTACAAACATGTAAAAATTAAAAAATACCTTTTGTAGGAGGGCCATATCTTTCAGCTGTTCCTTCGATAATATTTTGGGCCACCATAGTTTCACAGGTAACTAGTTCTTCTTTGGTATTAGAATGACATGTATTTACACAATTACAAGGTTTTATAACACGATTTAATTAGTCATGTAATTATTAACTTATATGTTAACTATTTTAAGCGTTTATGAGTAAAAGTCAATCATTTATATAAGTCACTTAATCCGTAATGTAGTAAGTAGCCTACAGAATTAGCACAAAATATATTTATCTTTAAGTCATAATTGATTATAACTAGACTCATTTTACAGGACTTCCCCGGGGGGTTACAATTATAAAGCAAATAAAGGTTGAACAAAAAATAATGCGAAACTCTGGTTTGGAATGTTGCCCACTTTTAGGGACAACAAAAAATTATAGAATCTAAATTCCAAGAAACATTATTTATATATTTTACTATGAAAAAATAATAAAAAATAAGTTTGTATCGAGACTTCAAATATCTAGTTATTGTACTGATTGGAATTAAAATAAATAAAAGTTAGATTGTTTTATACGATAATTTATTAAGTTCACATTCTGAACTGATTATTTATTTTAATAAGCAACGAAAGAAAACAAGGAAGGAAGGAAGTTTTTCCACCGGTAGTTGTATTCACATTTATGCGTACGTAGAGCGTGGGAATCATTTCGTCTCTTTCCATGGTTGAAGTATTTTCAAACTTATCTGCATAATGCTTGGGAGTAGTAATAAATGAAATATATTTGTTACCTGATAGTTTTTATTTCGTTTAGCATCAATACTTGTATTAAGATATAAATGCAACTTTTCACTATATGCACTTGTTATGTACTTCATGGTTGTTACTGCACATAATACCTCTTAGAAATGGGATTTATGTCGAGATGAAGGTTAGTACAAATTGACTTGAATATTTATTAAGCTTTTATGATGTCTTCTCTGTTATCTTTTACATTTATGTATTTTGATTTTCTATTTCATAGTTCTCAACATGTACGACTGTACTCCGAGAGTTGTAAGGACGAAATAGAAATTTTTTGACAGTTTGTTTACTAAGGCACATTATTTTTGGACACCTTGAATATATTACTTTAAAATTCTTTGAAGATCTGACAGCAATAATCAATTGATTATAGAATTTCGTTAAAATTGTTTCAGTGGATGTTCAAGTTATAGAATAAGAGAATAAAGTTTTTTTATCAGGTTAAAAACGAATAACTTTGGTCAGCGGAAAAGATGCGAATTCCTAATAGATACAGTTTGATGATGTTCACATTTACATTTAATAGATTCGATAAAATATACTAAATCGTTTTGTTTAGATTCTCAGAAAACAGGCAAATCATAAATAATTCACAAATCTGGATAAGGAATACTGAAATTTTCTTTCCCACTTTAAATAGATCAGACTCTGGTATTATTACATTAACAGATTTAGAAATTTGTCCTTTATAAATCATTAAAACTTTAAACTCTCAATAAATTGGAAAACTAACCAAATGGTCATGATCCTCAAACCACGAAAAGGTTTCATCATATCGACACTTTCTGACGTCTTAGGAAAATCCTTTGAAAGAACCTCCAGCTTAAGAAATTGACTAGAAACAAATAAAATTCTTCCAGAAAATCAATACGGTTTTAGGTCATATCACGCTCCACAATGGACCCTCTTCTAAAATTTCAAACAGATATCACAGAGCACTAAACAGTGATCATTCGAGTCCTTGCAGTATTTCTGGATATCTCTCATACGTTTGATTCTTTCTAACATTCCGGGATGATTCGAAAACATCCTTCACCCGAGCACATAGAACATGGTCCAGCCATACCTATCCGACCTCACCACCCAAATCAAAATTGGAGATACATTCTACAAATCTATAAATCTTAACGCTGGCGTATCTCAGGGGTCTGTAGTAGCTCCTCTTTTGTACGTTAGATACTGCTACGATCTCCTACCCCTAACATCTCCCTACGCCCATTGTGACTGGCGGAAAGAAAGTTAGACGAAAACAATGTTTCTCAGCAAAATATTATTCACAGATTTATTAATACCTACAGAAATATATATGTAATTTTAAAATGATATTAATTTATTTATATGATATACCTATTCAATTTAATTTTCCATTAAAGCGAATATCTTAATGAGATCTTAGCGAATATCTGGCTGCTCTTGCAGACAATCCTTATACAAGTATTTGCTATTAGAGTAAAGAAAAATTTAAATTGAGTAGGTTTTGCCAAGATAAATTCAATATCTTTTGCTATTTTATAGTCTCTAATATCCTATTTCTATAAAAGAAATAACTATGAATAAAAGTAAACGAGGTAATATTCCATATAATTTATTTTAGGTTGAACCGATTATCTTACATTTTATTTTTCAAAATTTGAAAATTTTGTCTTCAAGAACATGGGCATTCCTAAAATATCTTCAAATTAGTTTGTTCATTTTGCAATCGTAAATAATATTTATCTTAGGGGGGTCATATGGAACAATTTTTTATATAATTTTCTCCTTCCCTATGGGACCGATCTGGATGAATTTTGGTAGAGGGGTGTAGACTATAAGATTGAAATTTTAATTGAAGATTGAAATTTTGCACACATATACTACCTTGTATTATGAGTGGAATAAAAAAAAGGTTGCCATGTTGCCAAATTGTATACGAAGCGGTGCTGCCACGTTTGAAGCTTAAACTTTTTGAAACATAGGACGTTCGAATAAACTTTATTGTATAGGCTACATAAACGCCCTTCGATTTTGTTTGAAACATTTTTTCCAAAATTACAATTTAACATATATACAGGGTGTTTTTGTTTGCTAACTTTATGGTCCATTTTCTTGAAGTTTCGCAAGATTTTTTTTTAATTTCTTGTATCGAAGCGATTAAGCGAGTTAAAAAAAATCGCATGTCATAGCGACGGAGTAATTTGACCTTGAAAAAAGTGTACTACCCCAAATATCTCGGTTCCTA
This sequence comes from Adranes taylori, assembly GCA_009867245.2. NCBI lineage: Eukaryota > Metazoa > Arthropoda > Insecta > Coleoptera > Staphylinidae > Adranes > Adranes taylori. The sequence goes on along the minus strand of WYDF02049666.1, from coordinate 382 downwards.
TGAAAGATGGAAAAATGAAACTAGGGAAACTTATGTAAAACCAGGAAACCTCAATTTTGCCAGTGCGATCAACTCAATATACTTAACCGATTTAGAGCAATAAAAAATTTCGTCAAAAACTTTTTCGTAATACCCTGTATATTTTCTTATATTTTGGTAGTCCTTGTGATTTGCCTTACACTGATACCACATATATGGGTCTAGCTCTTATCATTTTAAAGTTATGACCCTTAATAACTTAAACTTTTGTAACTTGTCGCCAAGGCACCGACATTCAACAATCATATTATATAGATGTAAGACATACGTAATAGCTCATATATGCAAAGTTACAGGAAAAATAATTTTACGTTGTATGAGACATATAAACTGCTTTCGCAAT
>WYDF02049655.1:0-12144 GCA_009867245.2 Adranes taylori | reverse complement strand
CGTTGTATGTAGAATTTATTTGTTTCCTTTTCTGACAATCTAACACTCGCTGTGGCATTTTGGTATATGTGTTTGATAATGTTTATATAAATGGTCTATTCGGCATTCTGTTAGCGCTGTTAGTATTTTCTGTTGGTCTATAGTATCGAATGCCTTCTATAGTGGCGAATGGTCTACAGTGTCGAAAAAATAGTACATTATAGTAAATAGGAAGTTTATCTCTTGTAGAGTGTTGGGTGAACTACGAGGAGATGTGCATTTGTTGATCTTAATTCTAATTACAACAGATATGTGAATGTACTTGTAAAAGTGTTAATAATAAATAATCAAAATATTTATTAAATAATCTTACAAGAGCCATTTTATTTAGAAATAAATAAAAGGAGAAGTGTGTGCTTTCTCAAACACAGAGTGGTTTTGTGAGGAGTAGAGGGACAGCAGACAACATAGTCACAATTAATTATGTTATAAATCAGCTGAGTGAAAAAAGGTATACTTGCTGTTTGTAGATCTAAAGACCGCTTTTGACAGGATTAAGCGATGGACTTTGTGGGAGAGATCGGTGGATGTAGGGATCTCGAAGAAAATGGTGAGAATGTTAATTACTATATATGAAAGAACGGAAGTAATGGCGAGAGTTAACGCCGTAGTGTCTGAATGGTTTGAGGTGAAAAGAGGTGTGCGGCAAGGATGTACCCTAAGTGCTTGCCTATTTAACACATACATTTCAGATTTAGAGGAAGTGTTGAGGAGGGGTAAGTCGGGGGGTATAAGGATTGGGAGAAGGAAAGTCTGGTCTTTGTGATATGCAGATTATATTGTTTGTATGGCTAGTACTAAGGAAGAGGTGGATGAAATGATTGCGAGATTACGGAGGTATATGGATAAAAGAGGAATGGATGTAATTGCAGAAAAAAAAGGTTATGGCCTGTAAAGGAGGTGGGAGCTTAAGTAGGAGAGATGTGTTTGCTACTGATGGGAAAAAGTTGGAACTGGTAAAAAAATATAAGTATCTGGGATTTATGTTGACAAATATTGGGTCATGTATGGATGAGAAAGGTATGGTAATAGAAATTTGGAGAATCTGTTAAGATGAGATTGATGATTTTGGATGTATGTGTGAGTGTATTGATGTATGGAGCGGAAGTTTGGGCAATGTGCGAAAGTGAAATAATGGAGAGAGCGCAAGCAGGATGTTTAAAGATGATGCTTGAAGTTGATAGGATAACTCCGTATGAGATGGTGTTAGAGGAAACTGGAATGAGTAAATGTTGGTCAATTGTGGTTGAAAGAATGGCGAATATTGAGAGAAAAATGTAGTCAGATGATGAGAAGGGATTAATTAAGGAAATATATATTATGTAATTGAAAGAGAATGGATCCAGTGATTGCAGAAATAGGTGGGTTGTTAATAGAAAGAAGTTGTACGAGAGAATTTGATCGTCCTCGAGTAGATGGTGTGGAAAGATGCAAGAAGGTGAAGGGATAGTTATCGAAGTGCTGGAGAGCATGATTGATGTTAAGAAACAAAAAAGGATTAGAGAGGGCATATTTAACAATAAATATGATTGGATAAGGGTTGATGGAGTGATGGCTGAGTATTTAAGATGAAAGAATAGAGGATGATTGCGAGGTTTAGGTGCGGCAGTAAGGATCGGGGTAATAGGTTCTGGATTAGTGATATGGACAGGAAGTAGTGTAGAGTGTGTGGAATGGATGTGGAATGGGTGTGGGTTTTGAATGGGTGGAATGAGTGGAAGAAACATTCTGGAAATGTTATTATTGAAATAAGGAAAAGGAGAGAAGGAATATAATCCATGGAGGGTCACAAAAGAGTTGTGTGTTGTAAAGGAAGCAGATAAGTTGTACTAAGTGTAGTTTTGAGGAGTAAACTAAAGATTGAAAGGGAAGAGGGGAATTTCGTTAGAAGATAGGAACTTGTAAATAGGAGGGGAGGGGGAATGATAATTACAAGTATAGATATGGATAATGGCGTGGCAGTAGAAATGAGGGTTCGAGGAAGTGGAATTGGTGGATAGATTTAGTAGGCAGATATGGCCTTTCCTCCTCTCAAAAGAAGTTTATTTGGGATTTGTAAAAGTAATGAGTTATTTGAATTTAATTATGTAATGTTAGAGTAACAAGTGAATTATATTATAATTTTTTATTGTTATATATGTAGATTTACCAGAATATAATTAGTATGATTTAAATGCCAAATAAAGGTTAAATAATAATTATAATATAGAAATAAATTGTATTTTCAAAGAGTAAATAAGAGCATCATAATTACTCACACAACTTTATTCAATTAAAGTAGAAATAAATAATTGACAATTTATATCGATTGATAATGTGCGGTAGCTAAATGTATTTTTAATGAATATTTCCTCTGAAACATTTTAAAACAGAAATCGCATTTGAATGATGGCAATTTACCACAAATAAATTTACGATGATCTCGTAGATTTCGATAGTATTTATACTGTTTACCACACTGGTTGCAAACGAAAGGTTTTAGTACTCCACATTCTTCTTTCATGTGCCTGGCTAAATCACGATAATTTTTATAAGATGCTTGGCACGTATTACAAAAGTGTCTTTCAATACCTAAAATTTAAAAATAATGTAAGTTTAGTTTAAGATAATTAGAATTAAACTATTACGAATTACGTTAGTTACTACTGTAACAGTTAGTACTGTAACAAATCATGTTTCTTGAAATAAATGAGATAAATAAATTACCTGAACCCAGCACTGGAATAGCCCGTTGTTGAACGTAGTCTCTCAAGGTATACAAACGCGCTTTGTTACGCATATCGTTTATCATAGTAGTAAGAATAGTGGCGCCGTGATAACACCAGAAATCCTGTTTTCGCTATTGTTTGCTGTAGCTATGGTAACACACATTGGCTGTGTGTTGATATAAATGCATTTTAACGTTGTTTAAAGAAGAGTAGGAAATTTACGCTACGCTACGTGATACGTAGCAATATTGACAGCGTCCAACTAATTTATTGATATGTGGGCTGCTCTTCACTATGCTGCTATTGCATACATTGTAATGGGTGAATATCGTACGAGTAAAAAACGATATTTGGTTGGCGAGTGCTAGCCAGCATCCTTTATTTGTTTGTGATTGTTTATGAAGACCAACAGATTTTTTGTAAAATAGTTAATGCTGTTTTATTAATAATCAGTTAGAATATTATTCAGCTGCTCATAAGAACACGATCAGCTGCCCGATCAACTGCCCGACTGAAGACCGGTGGAACAAAGAGAAAATTTCCAACGTGCGGTCTCACGTTTAATTGCCCTGGCGCCCGAGGATCATATTTCCGGAATATATTATATTCTGTTGTAATATATTGATTTGACCCATCTACGACAATCGCTAGGACTCTCCATTATCAGCGTCGCGAACGACAATCTGTCACAGTATTATTTTAAATTGGAAAACAATACAATAAAATAATCCTAAATCGGCGAATGGCACATTTCAACGTCACCTAAACATTTTCTTCATTACTTAACGAGAATGTAAGGTTAAATCGCCACTAAACGTAGCTTAGCCGATCACAAGCAAATATTGACTACCACTGTTGTGTGCTCGCCCCGCCGTGTTCATGACACGCACATAACAGCCCTGTGACGCTATGTTTTTTAGAATTCAGGCACGGATATGAGGTATGATGGCCCACGCCAATTACCTTTATCAGTGTTGTTCCAACATTCGTGCCACTAGTCTAATACATGTTGATGCACTTGTTCCAAAAACCAGCTTCCTATTTTTTTTAAAACCAGTTTCTTATCATTGTCTTCCTTAATGGATGAATATTTTGTTACACTATAATTATACATATATTATTAAAACAACAACAACTTTTTCAGAATCTAAATATATGGTGCCGCATGGTCGCGTGATTCTTAATAACAAAGATCAAGTAGTCAATCTAAGGCAATTCTTTTAATGGGTGCATTAAGGCAGCTCCTGAACATGTTTTAATCGTGTCACTGCATCAAGGCAGTTTGCAAATAGCCATATAGGAGAGACAAAGATGCTGCAGTGCCAAGTATTTTCCAGTTAGATTCGTTTTGCACAATATTTGTTCGCTTCTACGACTGCCTAAGTATTTAACACTAAGAGCGCTGGAACCACAGGACAGGGTCATTTTGACCCGGTAGATAAATCAATAGCAAATTAAGTGTAATCGGAAATTATGTTAAAGTATGTTTAACTTCTCCATAGCAAAATATAGTTTTCATCTTACGCCTCGTACAATTATCGCATACCGGGTAATGAGAACTTCCGCATACTTAGACGTATTGCCGAAATGGAGAAGGACTACTTGTAATCTGTATAAATGTCGTATGCGTATGAACGAGAATCCGACCCAGATTCCTAAATTGGAGAATTGGGCCTGCTTTGCGATCCATGCCGACAACGGCTCGTACCCACCGACAGCAGTTTGATGTGCAGGATGAGTTGTCCATTCTCTATGATTCGTGCAAGTGGCCTCCAATAAAAAGGCTCAATCTATTTCTTGTAGCACCAATCCTATTTGGAGTTTGCGTATCGCTATTGAATTCGAAAGACGTGCGAGTGCGGTAGAGCTGGTGTAACTAGCTGGTGGAACTAGAGTAACGTGTATAGCTGGTGTAACTTACAATCCATACTTGAAGTAACTCAAGTTGTTTCATGTGTTAAAAAATAAGAGAGCATTCATTGTAATATAAATTGTGCTTTATTTTAAATGAAAATAAAGTTAGTAAAAACTATATTTAAAAAATGTATTAATTTAAATGGTATGTATCAAACTAAAATAACAGCGAAATGTAACAAAATTAACTTAAAAAAGAGAAACTACGTATAAAATCTAAATGTGTCCCCACATATTTTAAACTAATAACTAGTTGTAACGTATAAACTGCTCCCCAAATATGAATAAAGTAGTACCAAACTTATTTACAAATGCTATAACTTCAATTAACATATCGTGAGTATCTCTACACGTCTTTACACTCAAATTGCGTTATCAAAAGATAAGTGCTAATTCTGTAAAAAAGATTAAACGAGGGATTCAGCAGCAAAGGTACCTAACCCACAAAAATGTGTTGTAAGTCTAAGTCTAAAAATCTGATAACTTGCACTGTTATAATTCGCCCGGTAAAAATGTCTTAGCCAATCCAAATCTATGCATAATATTTTACAGTAACAAAAAATATAAAACTTGTGTTTGGCCACAGTGTCTATCATACATCAAACATGGCGAGCGGTGGATTGTCAGCTGATGATGAAGAGCCTTTTAGCGTAAATTTCAGCAAAGACATCAAGATTATATTCCAAACTCAATAGATTCTCAACAGACAAAATGATAATGGACTTAATTTACTGGAGAACAAATTGAAAATTGTCATAATGTTCTTGTAAATGTACAGAATGCCCCATGTGTATTGACGCATACTTGTTTCCGTTGTGAAGCAATACAACTTTAAGGATTCGTACCGACGAATTGATGAAAAGTCTCCAATCAGTGCTTTCGTACGGAATGTTGAATGTCTTAAATAGTCCACATACATCATTGTAGAATACTAAGCCTCCTTCTTTCGAAACGTATGGAATAAAATCTTTTTCTCTGTACCTGAACTATCTACTTCAGGTAAATGTTCTGGTTGCTTAGGCACTGGTACATATGGACCATGAGGGACAGGACATAAAGCCGATAAAATATTTGGATAGACGATGTTCTTTTTGTTCTTTACATTGAAACCGTGAACACCGGTTGAACAAAAGTAACAATCATCACTATGCTTTTGTGGCTCTCGTTAGACCATCGGGACGCCAAATCTGAGACAATGTTGTTCATCTTTTGACCACAGTCTCACCAACACACGTATAGCAAACATAGTGGCGTGCCCAACTTTTGACGAAATACGCGATATACACTTGCCGCACGAACAATGTTATATGTCTTTTTTGTCTTGACACCATTAACTCACCATCAATATAACAAAAGGAATCTGCAGACTTTTTACATCTTCTTCAGGCCATTTCGAATACTGTATGTTTGCTTTTTAGGATATATCCGCCGACACAAACACTTTTGATCACGCAGGATACGTACCAACGGTTGCGTCAATATTGTCAACTAGCTGAGATGTACAACACGCTTAATGACGTAAGTGCTCCCATCTGCCATCTGGTTTATAATGTCAACGATTCGTTTTCATCATAAACCGACAGATGGCAGCATTCCTATGTATTAAAATCTGTCAGTACGTCATATATGGGTGATTTTTTTTTCGATATATAACATATTTTGACAAATTGCAATTTGCAAAAAAATTCTGATGCGAAGGAAAGAAAACTAAGTCATTTTTGGATTCAGCGCAGAAACATACATAGGAATCCATCATCAAAACTTTAAAAACATGATACAACCGAAAAAATGCAGGCCTGTATTATTTTTTAAAAGAAACTTTAGCAATTTCGGATGGTAAAATTTCATTATATTTAAAAAGAATAGTAAGAGATGGAACACTGCTTGAGGATCGGAATGGAATATATCCTCCTCGCAATAAAACAAACACTGAATAGCAACAGTTTTTGTGTGATATTATTAATGCAATTTAGAAGCATTTTAAATACTAAAATACTAAATTCAATTTGCATTTTCATACCCCTCATAAGAATACTTGTCAAAAACGTGATGCGTTTAATTTAGAAATAAAATCAAATAATTTCAGATGATTGCAAAAAAAATGTACGAATTCAGTTAGAACTGCACAAAATAAAAGAGCAGAAGCAGTAAAATGAACAAAGTATTAAATGCAAAGAAATCTCCTGATAAATATCCATTTAAGAGTTGTATCTTCAAAAAGCCCTTCCAAGCCCGGAACTAGAAACTGGTGTACTCCACTAGAATAGACAACTTACATACGGTCTCGGGATTCATGACGAAATAGTACAAAAGGGATACATGTATGTCTGTCTTTTCAAAATATACGAAGTCGAAGGCCGAAGGCCTTTTCAAAATATACGAACAGGAGCTGAAGGCTAGTGATAAATTCATTTGGATGTTCGATAATAATACGAAGCGTGTTAATTTGATCAGTACAAGAATGATAAAGAGTTTGCATTATTTCAGCAGATGTACTTCAGTGAAGCCTAACCAACAAGTTACTTTTGAAAATATATTATTTCAGCGGCAAATATGTCTATGATTTTAAGACCTATGTTCAATCAAATTGAACGGTGAAAATATATAAAGTATTTTTTCCAAACAGTCATCATATAATTTATATTTTATATGTTTTATTTAGTAGAAATTATTCATAATAAAAATGTTTTCATAATTCAGATAACTCTTGATTTTAGATTTTAAATAAATTTTTTTAAAAAGTACGAAATTAGATATTCGTTGAGTATAGTTATGAAAATTATTCAGGACTTTTAAGTTAAGAAAGAATATTGATTTCAAATTAGTATCCATTACTTTGAAGGCTCCTTCAGGAACTATCATAACTTACAGCTTTTTACAAATTTGCAACACATTGGTTTTCTAATGGCAACGATGAAACTCTAAAAAGAATTGGGAATTATTTAAAAGTACGATACGCTATTGTTAAGCCCCACAAATAAAGTATTTATGATATTTAGAAACGAATATTTATTGTTATTTTTCAACCTCTGGAATAGGTTAAGATCATTCATTCATTAGTCCATCAATAGCCACATCAATAGATTGAGAATGGACACTAACGATAAAGTACCATTATTGCGCTACCAGATAGTCAAGACAATAAGCGAATGGGATTGGACATCCGAATAGAGTCCCATTTATTTCAATATTGAAAATCATTACATGCCGATGGTCTTTGTGATGTCATAAGGGTTACAAATTTAATTTTTCAATCAAATCTAGAGAAAAGAAAAGAAAATAAGAAAGGAAAGTGAAAATAATACTCTCTAAAAAGAGAAATTATATAAGGGAAGGATAATAGTAAATACCCACGTAATTAAGCCTAGGAAAGTTTAATCATTTGAAATTAGAACCGATGACGTCGAATATGTTCCTGTGAAGTTAATTGGTGGATATTTTTATGACGGTGGATATTTTTAATTAGAAATTTATTGGAGGAAAGCCAGCAGAGGGTAAGTTACTCAACCTCAAATAAGAATTTTGAAGAAAACTTGAAAATAAGAAAAATGTAACTGCATTAATTAGTACCGCCATGTTAGTAAAATTTATCGTAAATTTTTTCAGCCTCCTTCGTATCAACTGGAAATCAGCTAATTAATTTCTAAAGATTTTATGGGATTTCGATGTGAGATCAATCTTGAAGAGATTTACGAAGAGTAACAGATTCATTAGCATCGCTTTGGTGTGAATTCGGCCAGTTGTGGAGAAAGATAAAATGAACATCCTGTGAGTCTATTATGGAGACCATCACGCTTTGAACTATCTGGAATGAAACCAAAGTCAAAAATCCGCACGACTTGGGACGTCTCCTGAAGGGCGTATAAAGTCAGCCGTAATATCTTTGCCTTGGGACATGGCCTGGTTTGGACTAGATGGGTTCGATTTTTGAAACTTACAACTCTGAAATGTGAACAAACTCTCAGACCGATTTCATTCAAAAATTTTGTAAAGTATATTATTATGTTGTAAACCGTATGATCGTATTGATAAGTTGGTAACATCTAGTCGATGTGCCCAAAAGTCTTTAGATATATGTTAAAGATATAGCGAATTCTATAGGCTACAGATCCTTTCTTAATTTTGATTTCTAACATTTTTGCTATGTTGGGGGTATTTGCGGGTATGTTGGCTAAGAGATTTATAGATAACGGATTTAGATGATATTGTTTATATTTGGATGTTATGCGGATTTAGAAATAAGATTGTTTTGAGATATATGAATTGGAGCAAGTTAATTTTGCGAAAATTTTGAGATTTGGAAATTTTGAAATTCCAGGATTTTTTTTTTAATTCAAGGATTTTGGAATATTAGGTGTTTATAAAAAATATTAGATTTGAGCGCTTTGTGTAAAAACACGCGGTGCCGGATAGTTTGTTTTGTATTTATTGATTTGGAACTTAGTCATCATGTTGTCCAAAAGTACAAAGTCAAAAGGACTTGGAATGTACAGGTAGAAATTTTTGTCGACAAAAACAAATCTACTTCATTTTGTTAGTTATTTTGTTATTAGTGTTTATACCCGATTTATGACCATACTGATTTAGTCTTATTACCGATTAGGACAATACTTTTTATAAAAGGCAGTTTAACGATAGTGGTGTTGATAATAATTGTGAATATAGTGCACAAAAGAAAATTTGTATTTTGAAATTGTGAGACATGTCGAAATTTTGGCCAATTTTAGGAAATTGTATTTTTGTAATGAATGTACAGATAGTGATACCAAAATTGACGACGTAGAAGATACCTGTAGGAGGGTTGATTTGAATATAGCACCCATATAATTTTGGATTAAATTATAAAAGGGTTTTGTGTAATTAAAAAGGAACTTCACTGATTAACTCAGAGGATTTAAATTAGTTAAGGGGGTTTTTGGGGAGATTCACTTAAGGGATTTGAATTTATAAAAAAAAACAGGTTTTCAAGGGGTTAAAACGGGGTAATTATGATTCATCACAGTGGTTCATAAAAAAAATAAAATAAAAATAATTTAAAAATAAATAAATTAATTAAATTAAATTAAATAAATAAATACATAAAATTAAAATTTTTTTTTCAAAAGGATCAAACGAATTTATATTGTGATACAACAAAAAAAAATTATAAACTAGAAGATATAATCTCTGATAAATAATTGTAAATTAATTTCATATATTTTCTTAATATTTTTGCTTAATCGCTTTATTTGCTTATATATTCTCGTTAAAGATTGAGATAATAAATTAATGGAGTATCTTGTATGGTCGAGTTTGTTTTGAATCTTCCTTTACCAAATATTTGATCCTTCTCCTATGCAAGCTGTTACGTTATATCGCGCGTAGGAGTGGCGCCCATATCTAAGCAGTAAGTTGTCGAAGCGTTTTGAGGACCCACGACCGCCGAGGCATTTTCAACGATTACCACACTTGATCGAAAAGAAGAGGAAGAAACCCCTTTCCAGAGTTTAGTTTTTAGTAGAGCGAGCGTAGAGGTACAAGTTATGGTTAATTATTTTGTATGAAATACGATTGCAAAAGTGCCATTTCAAAATCATATGGAAATAAATAGTTTACTCTAGGTCACGTTCAAATTACAAAACATATGTTTCATTATATGTATGTAGCTTAATATTTTACTAATCAGGCAGATGAAAACTCATTGAACTATATTAGGTTCTGTCTACGTTCTACATACGTTGTATTATGTTCTTTTAATTAATATCAAGATATATTTGGGACATGATTGAAAGCCAAATGTTAAAAGAATATTTACTTTCCAAATATTGAAACTTGTATTCTAATATTATAATTTATAACACACAAAACGTGTACCTTTTCTATTATTTAAGTACTCATACTATGCTACTTTTTAATCCGAATATATTTGATGAGTTTCGTTAATAAAAAATAAAGTTCTTTGGTATTCATTTAGCTACTACGGTGCTTTGTTTATCTCGCAATTTTTCCTTAAAATTGACTAAAGCTTACGCGGAGTCATTCTTTTGTATAGGTTTGAATATTTATTTATTTAAATTGAATTAATATTTTTTTAATATTAGTTTGAAATAATGTTTTATTTTTAAGGGATTGAGTATATTCATCTCGCTCTAGGTAATAAATTGAAATTTAAAATTTAGAACTAAATCGAACTAACAAATTTTCTTAACAAGTAGTGTAACTATGGTTATCAAACAATAATTCTCTCACATCGGCCACATCTGAAGTAGACAGCTGTTCAGCCTATGATATGAAAGTACAAAGTTAAATAGATTTTTTATTTTATAGTACAATTTACCTGCAATCGTCATAAATCATTGGTAATTAACAAAACTTTATATATATATATATATATATATATCTCGTAATGAATATGAATATTAATACACTTAGATTTGAGCCGCAGACATCACGGACACCACACTCTTTAAGATTTATTTGTTGTACAAGAAATTCAATCATCGACTGCCGTGGCTTTGCAAAAAAAACTACTTATATTGGAGTTACTTTCCCTACTTTGGTAGTTGACCATAAGCTACCTGCGCACAGCTGACCTAATTATTGCTATAGCTCCCGTTCTAATTCTTCCCCTTAAAATAAGGTATATTAGCCGGTACTCAAGTTCCTACTCAGGCTACTCAAGTTAACAGCTAACAGCTGGCGTTGCACTGGTAAACCCTATTTGACATGTCTTCAAAACAGTTTACCACTGTTGCTTATTCCTCTCTACTTCTACCCCGCTACCTACAAAGCTCAATTGATCTATAAATTCGTAGTGACAATTAATAACCGATATATTAGAATATTTAACACTACCTAAACTCAGAACCGCTTCGTTGTGGCTCAGTCTGATATGAAATGAATCCCGTTGTGACGTTGTCCCGTTGTCCCGATATCCCGCTGTTGCGGTGTCTCCTGAAAATATTCTTCGTACTCAAATACCTTTGTATATAAATTTTCATGGCGTTCGGTTGAACGGTGTAGAAAATAGTCTCATTATAGTTTGAATATGTGTTTCCATATTCCCGTATTCCCACATTAAGTATATATAAAACACGCGCGTATTCGAATGCAACGTTGGGTCAAAATTTGAAGCATATGTATTCCCATGTTCTATATTCCCGTCTTTCCGCATTAAGTATATAAAAAAATGCGCGTATTCGAATGCAACTTAGTGTCAAAATACAAGATTTTTTTTCCTTGTTCCAATGTTCCCGTATTCCAGTGTTCCCGCATTAAATATATAAAAACGTGTATACTCGAATGCATTGTTTTGTCAAAATTTCAAGAATATGTGTTCCCATATTCCCATGTTCCCGTTTGCCCGTTATTCAGCATTTTTATTATATATTCTTCTTATTTGGAGTAAATGTAATGTTGAGTCACAATTTCAACTCAATCGGTCGAGTGGTCGAGTAGTTTTCGAGTTTTCCGAAGTCAAACATACGCATGTTAATTTATATAT